>JAQQRF010001342.1:0-13188 GCA_030523145.1 Trissolcus brochymenae | reverse complement strand
CAAAACTCCACAAAAGTTTGACGACAAGAGCAATTTCAAAGCTAAAGACTGAAAAGCGTGGCTACTGTACTATTCGTTACCTTTATGTTACGGTAAATTGCCTTTGAAGAACTTAGAACACCATGCTTTATTAGTCAACAGTATGTTTATTTTGTGAAATAACAGTGTTTCTCAAACTGAGTTAGATAAATGCGAAAAGGATTTGCTTGAGTATGTCGCGATGTTTGAATTTCTTTATGGTCCTCAATCAATGCGGTATTGCGTACACAATTTATTGCACTGCATGATGTCCGTGCGACACTCAGGTCCGCTTTGGGCGTCATCTACTTTACCTTTTGAAGGGAACATGAACCTCATAAAATCTTGTATTAATGGTCCAAAAGGTGTAGAGCAACAAATTGCTACAAAATCATTGCAAAGACTGGCATACAGTACTCAAGCAACAGAATCCTCGAATCCTATAATACAAGATTATACTGAATGTTTATTTTCTTACAAAAAATTCACATTTTGCAGTTCAGTTAAAAATAATATTCGATTTTTCCAAGAGTCACGAAATTCTACTGCTGAAACAAAAGTATATAAAAAATGTCTTCATAAAGATCGCATTTTCACAAGCGCTGAATTTAAATCAAATACAAATTTCCTTGACTGCATTGTTCAATTAAAAAACGACGTGGTCGGCAAAATATTGCAAATTATTGATACGAAGGAACAAACTTTGGTAAAAATAGCAGTTTTCCAATTAGAACCATTCGTAATCGGAAAAATTATAATTTCCCATATACAACCAGTTGTCAATAGTGAGACTGAAATTGTGCATGTTCCCTTTAAAAATATTTTACGCAAACTATTGTTCATTGACTGTATGAAATCTCAATATGTTAGCGCTACTACTGAAGTGATAGAATGTAGGTGAATACGTTCATTTAGTGCTGCGAACTTTTTTTTCATTGAGACGAAATTTAGAATTTTCTTATTGTGAATGTAAATAATGTTGATTATTTTCTGATATTTGAAAATAAACATGTTTGTCTGGTTATCTGTTTGTCTGTTATAACTCTAATCTAATAATAATCAAATGAAATTAAATTTTTCAAAATTAGATTTCTGTGTTTAAATATCGTCATTATTAAAAAATTTTTCCCACTTCTAAGACATTGCTCTAATCAATCATAGCATGTAACAATAAGACCTAAATTGCTCAATTTTATGCTTAATTTTTTTAAATAACTATCGATAAATACACTTGATTATTATTCTAATATTACTATTAGATTAGATTTCCAAGTGTAACATTTATCATTGAGAATACAATTCAATTTTGTATATTGCAATTGTATCATATCGCAATCGAATTTTATTTTAACCGCATTTTTGAAAAACAAAAATTATAATCGTCATTAGAAACCATTATAATTTATAAATGATGAATATAAATTCATTTCATATCAAATGCTTAATCTTAAAATTTTTGTGCAAAAATGTATAGAAGGAAATTAATTACAATTGAGATTAAATTATGATTTGGAAAACGATGTCACAACATAATTTGGAATTGTAAATATCGAATTCATTGGTATTAACTATTTGACGTCCAACATTTGTTGGATAAAACAGCCCAGCTTGTCTCAATTTTTAATTGTAATTTTCGCATTGAAAATAATTGATTCGACTTTCAATCGTAATTTTTTAAAAATTAGAATTCAGTCTAATAATTTTCAATCATATTATATCGTTTTCTATATTTTTTAATCGTTTTTCATTTACTGGGTAATAAAGACAAAAGTACTGTTCAATAAATTTGAGGTTATTATTTTTGTATAAAGTATTTTCGTCTTTATTACATTTTTGAGGAGGCAGCATAGAAATGATAAAAAAAAGTCTCAACGTCAAAAAAAGGTAGTAAAAAAGATAAAAAATTTAAAAAAAATTCAGGAAAAAAGAAAAATAGTTAATAAACAACAATTAATTTATTTATTATTATGTATGTACCTATATTAAAAAAGTTTCCCGCCGACCCATCGGCTTTTTTTGGTATGCAGTATATATGCAGCATATTTTGTATATATTTGTGTTTTTTTGACTATTTGTGTAGCAATTAATATATATACTGAAAATGTCCATATTTAAAGAATATACTACCATACAAAAAAATAAATTGTCTACCTGTATTAAAAAAAAGAAGACAGAAGAATAAAGCAGAAAAAATAAAGAAGGATAAACGAAGGAAAATGAGGGTAAAAAAGAAAAAAAGAGAAGAAACAAACACAAAGTATAAAGGATGATAATCTACCTATATTGAAACAAAAAAATTGTTACAAATAAAAAAAAATAAAAATAAAATAAAACAAAAAAGCTTTAAAAAAGGAGAAAATAATAGGAACTAAAAAAAGAGATAAATGAGAAAAAATGAAGGGTAAAAAAAAAGAAAGAAAAATAAAGCAGAAAGGATGAAGAAGGATAAGGAAGTAAAAATGAGGGTAAAAAAACGAATTATAAGGATGAAAAAAGCCAAAAATTTGAAAAGTACGATGAAGAAAAGAAAGAAAAAGGGATTTAAAAGTTTATAAAAAAGAAAAGAAAAGGAGGACCGAGAAAACATAATAAAGATATGAATATATCTGTAATAAATAAACAAACAATTTATTCCTGTTATGAAAAAGTGAATATAATTCGTAAATTTTCTATCATTACTACTTACCAAATATTAATTTGAAGAAAATGGTTTTTAAAATTTTTCGTTTTCCGTTGCCTTTTTGTACCCGACCATGCAGTATATTCCAGTTGGACAGATTTTGTAATTACTGCAGCAATCGCGTTTTTTACAGCGTTAACCGAACTTCTAGCAACAATTTTAATCATGAGAACCTGTAAAAAAAATTTCATTTCATTTCATTTCATTTAATTTTATGGAACAACTAATATTGATTAATAAAAATATAAGTAATTTACAAGAGCTGTTTTTTTGTCGTTGTCAGTTTGTCCTATCTCCTTTACCAATTGTAAAAAAATGTTTATATCCTGAATAGGGATGGAAACTCCAAGTTTTTTCTCAGCATTGTCCATAGATTCAGCAACGTTGGCTCCGGTTAATGATAAATGTGCTGTGACCTTTTGGAATCCTTTTTTCATTTCATAAATTATGCTCCTGTGCACTCGATTCAGGTATTTTATCATAACTTCATGGGTTGGTCCTAAAATTATTTATTATTTATTTATAAAAATAAAATTTCATTTATTATTCATTCTATTTTCTATAAAATAAAATTGTTAAATAAAAACGAAATTTTTTGATGGGAAAAATATATAATAATAATTAGTTAATAATGAAAAGATGAGCGAGTAAAATATTTGAAAGCCACTAGCAATCGTCAGATCGGTTGCAAGTGCAATTAATTTTCAGAGGTGAATAACAATAAAAAGTATGCTTTTACGTCAGTCTTGCTCGTAACGAGGGTCATATAATGGTGAGTGCTGAAAATTTAAGGTTAGCTCTGAGATGATGAATAGGGCCTACTGGTGCTGACGAACCCGGTGCGGGTGAATAAGGTACTGACAGCCATGTGATGAAGATGCTCTACATCCAGTAGTTCCCGGAGAAGAACATGGTTGTGCCCGGCGTCTACTCGGTACCTGCGACACAATTGTACAGGTGTTTAAAACACTCACAGGTGATGGAAAACATCTATACCCTGGCGACCAAAGTCTCGACCAAGCTTGACGTTCATGTCCTTCTGTCGAACACATCTAAGAGCCCCCACGTATCCATAATCCATACAAAAAGACCCATCGAGCTGGTCATCTTCAACCAGTCATACAGCAAAAACGAGGTGGACACTTTCATCCAAGATTGTTTGGCCAACACGTCCATGGGCTGCAAAATCATCACCGTTGATGAAAAGCTATATGAGAACAATGTCTATCATAGTCAGTGAAGAGACTGTCAGGGGAGCAGGGAAGAAAAATATGAAAACTTTGAATGTCCATGTGGTGAAACTAGTTTATCATTAAAACGTCAAGTAGGAACACGAGGAGTAAAAAATTAGCTCAAATAATCAGAGGATAAGATTGTTGAGAACACGACTGAAAGAACATGCTACCAAAAATATTCCTTTGAAACCATACGTAATTGGGTTGACTGAGGGCATTACAGGTGAAAAATCATTTGTAGTTAACAAGCTTGAAAATTTAGGCGCAGGGATTGTTGACTGTGATAATAATAGCGTATGACTTGTATAAGCCTGGCAAACATTGTTACAACCTAATAGTAGAACATTTTCTCCATTTGTTCGCGACTTCGATTGCCTGTTGTTAGGCAGGACAAGTATAGCGGCCAGTTCGATGATTCCCGTCCTGTTTATAAATAAGGCATTTATTGTTATTTACCTTGCATTCTCTGCCATGGTGCAAAATAGCTCCACACTTAAAGTACATCTTTAAGCAATTTGGATCGTTGCACGTCCCAGCAACCTTATTTTTCAACTTAACCTCTTGTCTGCTTTTCAATTTAAGACAACTACTCCCATTTTCGCGTATGTTGGTCATGTTGTTTTCTATTTCCTTCTTGTCTGGGTCATTTCTCAATGTCTGAAAAACATCTGCAGCGAATTGCCTATCTTTGACAGCTGTTTGTTTGCTGACCTTTCGACTGTCTTTTTCCAGTCGACTAAGTTATTTACAGCGAGTTGTCACCTTTTTTTCTGCGTTCTTGGCTTTATCGGAGCCCACGAAGTATCTGTTATCTCCTGTTAAGGGAAGCCTTTCAGTTCCCTCTTATTCTTCAAGAGGATCTCCTAAGCGCCAGTTCTTAGCACTTCCGCGTACAACTCCATGAACCGTGGAGACGTCTGGCTCTCTACCTCTATGTCTGGAGGTTTAGTCAACGTCTTGTCCAATTAGGCAAAAGTTGGTTTCATCAGCTCGAAGGTGGAATTGACCTTGCTTATGTTTGCTTGAATTTTTCAGGCCATGTTGGTCTTTGACTTCATGTCTTGACTCAGATCCTCTAGCACTTTCTCTAGGTGTAAAAAGGCCTTGATACTCCTCCTCAATTCCACTTCCATGAATTCTTAAGCCAGGTGCAATTATGCGGCAATTTGTAGGTTTTCATAAAAGCTTTCCAACATCTAGATCGTTACAAATAAAGTCACGGAATAATTGAAGTACCTGGACCAGTTTAAATTGAAGGTATACCGCGTATAGTCTTAAATATTTCATTGAATAAATTTGTAATTGTGGAATAACTATGTACAATGTAATAACATATATTATAAATATATACACAACATATTATCTTTGTTACTAGGGGTCCAAACATCATATTACTTTTTGAAAATTTAATTTGCGTTTGAAATAGAAATATTCAAAATTCAAGTTTCGGGTGTCTAGTGCATAAACGACACGGCAACGCTGCATTATATTTTGGAATATTTTTAAAGTTTCACGTGTCTAGTCTCGAGTTTCGATTTTCGCGTGTCGAATTTTGTTTTACGGTTAGAAAACAAAAAAATCTGTAATATTAAAAAATTAAAATATTGCAATATTGTCATTAATATTGCAAATTAAAAAAATGGTATAGATATGTTTAAAAATAATATTTAAGAAAAAAACATTAATCTATTCTTGTTTGTGATAGGGTTATTTCATAGTTTGTTGGACATTAATATTTATACAAATCCAAATTGTTGCCTCCTTACTAATTGCAGTTGACAAATATGTTTAGTCTGATGTATATAATTTATAAATGAATGAGCCAATCTTTTTCATGTTAACAAGATTAACTTATAATTGAATAATTGTAACCAACTGTTTCTTGAAAAAAAATTTTTTTAATTGAATACATAAAATATTTATAGAATCATTTTGCATTCTAATTAGCTCAACAAAAGAAAAATTATACATTAGAACAATAGTAAAATGGGTAACAAAATATAGTATGCCAAAATACAAAAGATGTAATTAGTATTTAATTCAGCGAATTGAAAGTGGAATTAAAACTATCAACGAAACTGTTAAACTGCGTTTTTTCTTGGCAAATTGAATCACTAAAATTATCGTTTGAGAGGGAGACACTCGCCCGTGAAAGTTTTGTGACTGTATTATACATTTAATAATACACCAGGGGTTTGTTCGTTCAAAAAGAAGAATCTTCATGCTCAATTGATTACTCAACTTGACTAGAATTATCGTGAAAACGATTTTCATGTATATTCATAAAAAATATCTTGACTATTAGAAAATTTATAAAACTGATTGATGTTAAACTATAAAAAAAAGATCGCAATTGGAGATTAAAAAAAATGATTTTGGACACACGAGCAGTGATATGTTATACATGATGCTTATTTATTAATATATTTGTATACAACCGCGCAGACGAATATTTAATGATGATTTGTTATATCTGAACCTTGGACCATTATACAGAGAAAGTCAAATAATCGGTAATGTTTATAGCTTTTGTGTGACTGCGAATTGAAGATCACAATTATTATTAGACAAACAGAATATAATAGAAGACAAATAAAAAACAATAAAAAATACTTAAACATTTGTTGTTTGAATTACATATCAAATTGAGTTTGTCAGGATTTAAAAAGTTTTAACAAACTTGATAGCTTTTCGATGATGATACAATCTGCAATGCATATCGTATAATAAAATCCGAGAGTTGGTCTTTCCGGAGGAGGTCTTGGGTAATGTTAAAAACTGTAAAGTTTTCAGTCCCGTAACGTGATACTTGGATAAATATTTTAAGTGTGGCATAATTATGATTTTTTTTTAATTGACCAGCTAATAAGATCTAGATTGAAAATGAGAAAAATTGTTGGGTAGCACGTGTTGGGCATACGCCGTACATTAAAAGTTGACGTGAGAGTCGCTATCGTGGCTCTTAATCGCGTGAGCAAATCCAGCAAGAGCTTGTCCGGCCATGGTTCGTTGTACGGTGCTTGTTTTCACCTGCACAGCATATGGCGGGGGATGCTATTTGGTCGTTGGCCACGAGGGATGGATGAGCTTGTGTTGATTTCGGCAGCCGGGCACAAAACGGAAGAATCGCATCGTCCAGAGGTTAATTTGTCGTATACATCCATAACCACCCTCCGCGCGTTTCCGGTACTTGACCCTAAGCTTGAGAGGGGGTCACGCACTGCTGCCTGACACCCAAACATTCTCCCACCATCAAATCCCTGAGGCTGATTCACTAAAACCACTGTGAATCTTCCCTAAAATATAGCGTAATTATTGCTTCGTATTGATATTGAGGGTTTGTTTCAACGCAAATCGCGGATTCCCATCCGTCGTCGCAATTTGCCTCTGCATGATAACTCTCCACAATTAATAGAGTGTGAATCTAGCGGGGGGCAGTTTCTCACGATAACAGTTTAGTACCATTTCAAATCTAATTTGAATTAAACATACGCGCTTCTTTATAATTAACAAGTGCCTTAAATCTTAGGGTCACCATCATCAATCTGCCCATATCATGTTTCAGATTTTTTAATATCTATTTATCAACCTAAAGTAACAATCGTAAAATATAAAAAAACGAAACACGATAAAATTGCTAGTAGTTGTGAGTCTTTCAGAGAGAAATTTAAAAAGATATGTTACCAAGTTTAGTTCGGATTTGAATTTCAAATAATCACAATCTTCTTAATAAATATTGATTTATTAATTGTCGATATCTGACTTTGATGTAATGAAAACTGATCTCTTAATAATAGAAATTCCGTTTTTTATTTATATGAAGTACCGAATTTGTTTATTTTCAAAAACTAAAATTGTTTTGATTCTTTTTATTTTTGTTACTATGATTATTATCATATCGATGATGCAACGATATGAGCAAATCAGGAATCAAGTGACACTTAGAGCAAAAAATGAAACTATTTTCATTTCAGGGACTAATCCTCGAGAATTTTATTATTCAAAGGACCTTCAAGCATTAAAAATGAATAGGGTTTCAAAGAAAAAAACCAGATGATACCTAAAAATAATTTTTTAATAGTTTGAATTTAGCTACTATAAAATAATGTATAAGAGCTCTTTTCTAGTTTTCAAAAAGTTTGTGTACTAGGATAGCAATTTCAGGCACCACATCTAAACCACCAGTCAAGTGAATTTATTTCGATATTTAGAATTGTTTTCTAATTTTTCTCCCATTTTCATGCTTAAACATTATGTTGCTCAAATATTCTGGAGCCAAATCCATAATAGTGACTATTATCAGTAATAGTAGCGTTGTTTGGTTTCACATTTACAAATATGTGATATGTGATATAAATGATTTTTTAGTTGAAGAAGCTGATCCAACTACAACTGATTTTGATATCATAACTTTTCATATTTAAAATTGCACGGAGGTAATATTGAAATTTATTCAATCTCATCGCACAGTTTAGTAAAATTTTTTATTATATTGAATTTCTTTTAATACGGTAATATCCGCTTGTCTACACGGATATAAATCCTACACGCAATTTTTCTGTGATTCCTATTACTGCTCGGACCGTAGTTGACATTTAGTAGAATTTACAATGAAACGATCAATATCGATCAATCGGTTCTTCACATTGTCCTGAAGTAACGATACATGAAATGGTAAAAGTATGGTAGAAGTAACGAAATGGTAAAAAGCGACAAATACGCAGCGTTGAGTTAACATTGATTTTATCCGATAAAGTAGAAAAAGTTCAAAAATTTAGATGTTTAATGACATTCATGATAAAGGGATGAAATTATATTTGTTTAATTCCAAAAGTTAATAATCGTTTAAAAACAAACAAATACATCCAATCGGTTTTTTACATTGCTCTGAAGTTACAATACGTGGTCCGTTTTTCGAATAACCCTTTGGAAATGGTAATAAAAAAAACTTATTGGCAATGTTGATGTATCAGTGATTTTATTCAATGAAATACAAAGAATATGTAGATAGAAAAATGTAGATTTTTAATGACTTTAATGATTGCAAAATTAATGTATTCATCATTAACCTCAGATTGTTTATGTATCGTCGTTTAGTTCCGTTAATAATCGTGTTTAAAAAAAATAATACTTTGTAATAAAATTCAAATAAAAATATTGTATGATAATACAAAATTATACATAGATATATATATATATATATATATATACATATTAAAATAAATCGCACATTGTCCACATAGATCAAGTCCACACGCATACACATACTCAAAGCGGCACATCAAAAGATAAAAACAATAAATTTACGAAAGAAAAGAAGATATAAAAGCAACTTGCAGAAAATCCGTCGATGCAGCTATCAATCAGGTACCGTGGCGACGAGCAGGTGAATTTGCCCAGATTTGACCACGTCTCCAAGACTGCTGGAACGGATTCGGGAAGTTCTCCTCGTACACCACTAACTTGGCGTCGAGGCCAGTTTGCCAAACGGGGTTCGCTCTGGTGTTCTAGAGGCGTCCACTGATGAGGCTCAAAAAGCGATCGAACTCAGCCACGGTGCCCTATTTATATCGAGTGACCTAATCACATCGTTACGGAGGGGGTCATTATGACCGTTCGCACTGGTGCGACTACAGTTTTCGCACATCTTCTAATCATCTTTTTCACGGGATTGAAACGAGATGAAATACATTTTTTTTATCTTGGGTCGAAAAATTTTATCACGGTTTACGCAGCCCAGACACCGTGGCGTGTCTCTTATGACTTCCTCTGAGGGACCGTGGGACTCAGTCATTAGACTAATACCCACTAAAAACCCGAACCCAGACAATGTACGTTGGAGCTCTGCGAGGATCTGGTGCCTAAAATATATATCATATGTATATTAGATACATATGAAACTTTATTATTCATCTATTATACTAATTAATGTATATACTCACGATATCAATTTTTCTTGGCTTGTTGTTTGTTTTTTGGGAGCTTTGAGCGACGTGGAGCAGTGTACTATTTGCCCATTTTGCGGCTCACAACGCGATCAGCTTTGATTTTTATTGAGCATTAAATTTTGTCCGTAACTCTGTCCTCTGTCCTCGTAACTTTTGTCCTAACTCTTTGTTGTAACTCTGCCACACTGTAGGCACAGCCACATATATAATGGGGCACATAAGATGTTGTTTTCCTTTCGCGGACCATCAGTTTTAATAATCCACTTGTGTCCCATGAGTGTGGCTTTGTCCGCGACATCGTCAAGTATGGAACAAAATTTTGACCCATGCCGCATATTGTCATCATGGAGATCTGGATCCCCTAACATCAACGCGTGGACCATTTCGTGGAGGAGAAGCCCAGCGACATAATCGACGACTATGTCTTTCTCCAAGTTCTTGACATACCTGATTTATAAAACCATTAAATAAATTTGTATTTCTATTAATAGTTAGTTTTGTCAAACAGTAAAATCGTACGTATCTCCACGAAATGATGATGGTCTCATCTTCCCATCAACAGTGGCCCAGCAAGTTGCAAGTGGTCCGTGATCGGACCACTGTACAGAGACCTTCATCAATTTTTTATTTATATCGGATTGAAAATAAATAATTACACAATAAAAATCAGTATCTGTTACAAAAATCACTATCTGATTAATCTAAAAATCGTTCAAAATTTAGTAATTTAATTTCAACGTTTGCTTAAACAGGCATTGTAATGACAATAAAATGAATTTCAATGTGAAAATACTAATTCTCTTGCTCGCTTAATCTTGTTCGGTGCTGTAGCGACCCAATACCGTTTTAATTCCTTTTTGCTTTCTACGGAAGATGACGAAGAAACTCATGTTTTTTTACAGGCATGAGAATTTACTCGTAGCAGTGTATAAAGACGAATGATTCTAATCTTCTTATATGTAATTACGATGTGATATTCATGTGCGTATGTGTATAGTTATGCGCGTTGAAATAAGTTGTTATTTGATTGTGTAACTCCTTCATTACAAATAAAAAAAGTATGGATCGTCATATGAATAATTAAAATAAAACAATATATTAGGAAATTCAATTACAATTTTTAAAAAATACGAATTTTTTTAAAATAAATTTTCGATAAAAAAAATATTCATTTTCACTCAAAAATGTTTGAATTGACATTATTAAAATTTAAAATCTTTATTTTCATTTTAATATACGCCATACAGTATAGTGAAAGCTACTGCAATTCATATTAATAAAAACCAAAATAGCTTGAATTGTAAGAACAACATACTATCACAAAAACTAACTATTTTGAAGTATTAATTCAATCGAAAGATTATTCTCAGTGTTTCTTTCAAAAAAATAATATATTTTTTTGGACAATATTATTAAATATGTATACCAATTCTCAGGTCAAATCAATTATGAAGTTACATTTTTTGAGAACCACGTACGAACTCTCGAATATTATATTCATTTTTCATACGTTTCAATGATTTTTTCATAATGTTTTCGTATGTTAACAAAATTGATTTCATTCATGTGTTATTTATAGTCCATAATTAAAGCCGTGAATTTTTTTTTTCTTTGGTTGAAAAATTATATATATATATATAATACTATCTGAATGCCCGTGCTCCGCACGGGCAACCATCGTTGTTGTTGTATTCCGATAGAATTATTAATTAACAATTTTTATGCTGTACAGTGTATTACCACTACGTCATTTTGTTTTGGGTAGAAATCGTCTCTTTTAAAATTGTAATATATTGATAATGACTAGTTAGATGGGAAAGAGAGGTTGAATGAACTGAGAAGAGATTGGGAACCATGAGACTATTAACTTTAGTCTTTGCTGGAGTCTTCATCTCTTTGGCCAGGAGCGGTTGGTCGAACCCACACCGATTTCCGTTGGTCGGAAACGTCATGTGGTACATTAATTGGACTACGAGGGAATAAAGAAGATTCATCCCCATCATACGACTGGAAAGCGTGCGAACTACTTATGTTGTGTATGCAACGACAAAATATCAAAATGCCAGACATTTGTACACAAAAGCGCTGAGCTTCACAATAAAGTTATATAGGTCATGCATACAGTATGAAGAAACGGCTTTCACTTAGAAATAAAACGTTTATATCCTTTATTTGAATTAAATATGATTTTGAGAGATCAGACATCCTAATAACTAAAATAAAAAAAGTCTTTTTTGAAAGTTTTTTTTGAAGTTTAAAATTTTGTTTCGGCTCATAAATTCGAAGTAATTAAGGTCGAGATCGTTTTTTTATCATTCAATACCTAAGATAAAAAGAGACCGAGTTCGAAATAAGTCCACTTACCGATAATATGTAATTTAATATCGATTAATAAAAAAAGAACGCAGGCTGTGAGGCGCTTCTGAACCAATTTCTGCAACCTGCAAATTTCGGATAAATTCAAGATTGACGAACGCACGTTTCGTGACGCAAACCAATTTAGCGTAACTTTCGCGCTCATGCAACATTTGTAAAAACCTCCGAGCTATCAAACGTGTAAATGAATATGAAATGTAAATTCAGCGCACAAAATATTTTTTTAAATAACAACACATAAAAATTACACGTTTATTATTCAGACTTTGAATTGTCCAAGTTGCGTAGTTGATAAGTGCGAAACATTTAATATTTTTTGGGAACGTGAAGAGACTGCTTTTCTTTATATTTTTTAATACTAGTATGACGAACAGGTCATTATGACCCAAAATGAAAATTCAAACGATAATAGTTTTCAGTCTGAAAATTAAAATATTGTCACATATAGTGACTTTCCATTATTTTTCATTGCCTTTGAGTTTCTGTGTTATTTTTAAGAAAATGTTTTGACCTATTTTGAAATAATAAAAAAATGCATAAAGAACCCGCTTGAACAACTTCGAGCAAGTTGTTCGTCGGCATCTTGCATAAGAACAAGGGGAAAATATTTGTTTATTATAGCTCCAGCAATCAAATAAAAATCCTTGAGATTATCTACGTGTGGCATATTAATAACATTATTAAAGAACTCAAAAATGCTCTTAAAATGTCCGTTGCGAGTTTTTGTCCGATTCGTTTGCTTCCTCGGTGCTGAATTGCGCTTGCAAAAGCTGTGGCATTTTCACTTTGATCCCGATATCTTGTAAGTATGCTTCGGCATCACGATAACCATGATCAACAATAAAAATGTCACCTTCTCTAAACCATTGTGCCATAACGTTATTATCGTTCTCGAATTCGTTGATAAGCATTCGAGCATCGTTATTTCTTG
>JAQQRF010001341.1:0-12955 GCA_030523145.1 Trissolcus brochymenae | reverse complement strand
GCACAACTCTCAAGGATACGACGCGATTTTCCTCCTACGCCACATTATCGAAACGCGACGCGAAGTTCCACAGTTGATTTTGAACGGTACGAAAATCATCGAGATGATTTACGCTGAGAAAATCGTTTTCATCCATAGTCTCAACTACTTCCACATGGCGCTAAGCAAACTCCCCGAAGCATTCGGTTTTCCCGAAGAGAAAGGTTACTTTCCACAATTTTTCAATACTGTCTCGACACAAAATTATGTAGGGTCTTTACTGGACAAGAAATTTCATTCTCCCGACCAGATGAACACAGTCAATCGTCAAAAGTTCACCGAGTGGTACGACGACCTCTTTTCACAAAATTACGTTTTTGATTTTCAAAAAGAAATTGTCCACTATTGCAAAATGGATGTGACAATTTTGACACAGGCTTGTCTCGCGTTTCGAAAAATTTTGCTCGACATCGGTGGCGTCTGTCCGTTCACGGAAGCGTGCACAATCCCGTTGCCTTGCAATAGGGTTCTACATAAAAATTTCCTACCTGCAAACAAGATCGGGCTGATTCCGCGCGGCGGGTACAGACGGGTATGAATCGTCCACAAACACTGTTTATTAGTTTCACGGCTATTATTGGCACGGGTGCTCCAAAAAATCGCGACCCCACGGTGAATTTTATTCACGACCTTTTGTGAATTTATGTGAGCGATGCTGAATAAAAAATGTATAAATCAGCGTGTAAATATGTTTTGTGCACTCTGTATAGATAATGATAAGCACAGTTTGAAAATTTGTAATATAGCTGTAACTAAATTCCCTAATAAAACAACTGTCACGACATCTGTGATTCTTTTTATTTGATTTATACCGAATTGTCTTTAATATATTATATGTATAAATACTTTTTATCTATACCAATAGTACGGTAAGTATACACACACACACACACACACACACACACACATATATATATATGGAGAGGGACGTGGCGCTATGTGTTGGTAGTGAGCGCGCTGCCGTCGTACGCGGTCGACACGACCGTCGTGAACATCATTTGAAATATAAAATTCCGATGATCAAGCATTTTTATATGTCCGACTGACCGGTATGACACATTATACCTTAAAATATTTTGAGGTTACGTGTCATACCGGTCAACCTACTACTGATATATTTATTTTCTTTCTCAGATAATGGCAGTGGACCCACTATGTCCAAAAAAAATTGTATCAAAAGCTTGTCTGGCTGCGTCAATTAACACCATGGGTGGTCTTATCTTTCGTCTATCTAGTTTCTTTAATTTACATGATAAACATTGCCTTATAAAATTCTGAATGTTGAACTTCATATTTTCCCAGAAATAATTTTGTCATAATCTTTGATAACATTTATCAATTCCTCTATGTCCACCAATTACTGAACAACAACTTTCTTTAATCAACTCATCAACTCCGAAATTAAGGGTATTTGCACAAGGTTCTTGCGTATTTGTGAAACGCTAAAATTATTAATATTATCTTTTTGTAATATTTCTCTTGACATTAAGAAACATTTTTCAACACAGTTCTATTTGTGACAGCATTACTTTCGAGTCCGGTCCTGTCAATGACACATAGAGCTATTTGATAATGCGCGTGCACACGTAATATCGCAGAGCTTCCTGAACGCAAATCTTTGAACTCACCTGTCTCTTTTCGTTGTATGAACGAACGTTTGTCTGAGTTTTGTAACGTGGCAGGGCTTATTTGGCTCGGGGACTCCCAAAAAATAAAGCCCGAGGGACTTTCCATGAAGGAACTGGAAGAGTTTTATCAGGATGGTCATATAGAAGAGTTGCCAAAGAGAATAAATTGAATTTTTTTTAATAAGGGGTCAACTGACGAGACCAGCTTGAGCGACATACGGGCTCTTTGAATGCGATACCAATTAACAAAACTTTGTTTCAGTTGCAGGGACAAGACGCCACCGCTTTTGTTTGTTTTTTCGACCAAATTCTCGAGCCGTACTCTGCAGCCTGGGTGTCTGCAGCAACATCCCCGCAGCGGCCGGGGATGGGGATCATTGGTGGGACGAGTTTAGGCCAGGTTTTTCGTTGCGGCCGAGGTGGGGGAACGGTTATTTAACCGCCAGCGAACTGTTCCTCCCTCTCCTTTTTTGAGTGTCCCTGAACCGGCAGTATTCGCGCTAAGTTACGTTGCAGTTTAGCGTTTTTACTTTTTTTTATGTAAAATTTAAGTTTAGTGGTGTGCGCAAGATTTGTGTCGGTTGAGGGTGGTTCCAGCCAATCTGTGTCCCGCTATTGTTTGTTATCGAAAGATTTGATCTTTGCATTGTAAATTTGAAATTTTTATCAACGGCAACTTGTAACGGTCACTTTTTTTTTGGTTTGTAAATTCGATATTTTCGTCGATGATTTTGGCCCACTGAGTTTGGTCGTAACTTGCGAATTGTGTTAGCGTATTAATTGATTTGATTTTGTTAATTGGGGACTGATTTTAGTAATTGACTTTTTTTATTAAAATCCGACGTTATCTTTGGCAACTCATTGTATCATGGCATCCTTTTTCTCTTCGTAGTTAATAAATAGAATTTTGTCCTGGAATTTACATTGTTCTTAATTTTTTTTTTTTTGTCTGTGAGTCCGTTAATAGCCCACGTCCCTTACGCGATAGGATATCAAGTTCGAAAACGATTGAGTTAGTCGAGACGGTCACTTATTGACCAGGCGCCCAACAATAGTTTTTATAAATTATTTTTTTTTTTTTTTTTATTGTTTGGAAAAATATAGGGGTCACTAAGCAGAAAGCGAGAACCCCGTTACATTTTATAAGCTTTCCTTCTGTGTTTAGAAAGAATGCATAAATTATCTTTTCGCATGAATAAATTGATCTTTCGTTATGTATATATTCTTCATCTGTTCATGTCGCTTTATTATTTCATCTATTTTTCTTCTGAATTACTATCTGATGAAATATTAATTTGTTTTTTATATTTAATATTCTCATCATTTTGTGTATTATTTTCATTATGTTTATTTTCATTTTCATTGCTATCATCATTTACATTATATCCTTCGTTATCTTTATTACTTTGTTATTATATTATTTCCTTCATCATCTTTATTTTTTTTCATTCTTAAGATCTTCATTTTCTTTCTTAGAGTGTTTTTTCTTCTGTTTATTTATATGAAATTGTTCATTTTCTTCTTCTCTATTCTTGTTTTTATCCATTTTCTCCCTATTTTTTTTCATTATCATCATATTTCTTTTCAATATTTCATCTGTTTTCAG
Source organism: Trissolcus brochymenae (assembly GCA_030523145.1). NCBI lineage: Eukaryota > Metazoa > Arthropoda > Insecta > Hymenoptera > Scelionidae > Trissolcus > Trissolcus brochymenae. The sequence continues at coordinate 9,682 of JAQQRF010001341.1, read as the reverse complement.
TTTTTTATTTTTATCTTTTCAGTATTGTTACGTCCGGAAAAGTATCAATTTGTAGGTTAAGATTTTTGACACACGACGACAATTTAATAAACAGTTGGCACTCAAGAAATTTAAAACCTTGGAGGGAAGGTTCTTCAACTAATAATTCTTCTAAATTCCATAAAACTTTAAATAATAGTGTTTAACAAAGGTGTCAGTGTTTTACAAAATAATTGAATGGAGATTGATTCAATTAATTCCAGAAATTAATAATTCTTTTCTGAATTTGTAACATTAATGACGATTTATTAAACAATGAAATTTAAATGAAAGTTACAATAGCATGTATGTCAGAGAAATTAACAGTTGACATTTTTTAGAAATAATTAATCATCTTGTCGACATATTTTTATTAAAATAGAAATTAAGATCGACTGTTTATTTCTCAAGACCTTCAGATTTTCTAGTAATTTTGTTCCGCTAAATTCTTGTCGGATTTTATCTAATTTGAACAAAATATGTTTTTGATTGTATTTAGTAGCTGAATGTCCAATTTTTATTGCAATATTACGACTAACACTTTTTATTTTATTATTGTTATTATGATCATTTTGATAGTTTAATAAAATAATGATATTTGAAGGTGAAATACAATAATTTGAACAAAGTCGCGCGCAGTTCGCGTTAAGCGGAGCTGTCGCTCGTTCTAGCTTGAGATCAAAGGGAGAGAGGTCGAACTCGGAAATGTCCCAATTGCGTAAAGGATACGCTGAGGATTTGTCTAATCCGAATTCGTCGATATTCACTTAAAAAGAAAGTGAGTTTAAGGATTTGTTCAAATAACAAAAGTTATATTGAAAGATATATGGCTGGTTTTTTTATTGTTTATGAATTGTTAATTCATGGAATAATTATAGATTCTCAACTAAAAATATCATTCAAAAGTTATCTGGATTTCTTGCCAATGACTTGAAAATTATTTTTGTAATTTGTTTTTTGATTATAAAAAGGTGATTAACTTTGCAAGGATGTTCAGAGTTATTGTTGTTTATTCATGATTTGTTAGTCGGGAAAAATTGAAGGGATTCGAAATTAGTTAGCTGATAGTAATTTTTTATTTGATTGTTGAGATTGGTAATAGGATTAATAAGAGATGATTTGTTAAATAAAATTAAATTTTATATTAGCTTCTTATTCTATATTATTTCATGTCTCTTATGAAAAGTGAAAGGTGGGCATGAGAGGCGGGGACTGATAGGAACGTTTGAATTTTCTTGATGCGCGCTTATAACCTCCTCAGTCTGTCACGGTACGCGTATCATGTAAAAAGTATTATTGTCCTACATTCATTATTCGAAGAATAATTCTTAACGTTCATAATGCATTGACCACATACAAATGAAAGTCCCTGTTGTCAAAATATAAATAATGGCTGCTGTTCTAAAAATTTTTTTAAAAAATTTTGCGATAATACTATGTTCGATAATTCAGGATTTCGACGTTATCATCAAGAAAAAATGCAAATAAAAATTACTTCTATAAAAAAATTATTAATGGTCAAAAAATTTCAGTTGATAATTCTGTGGCAGTACCTTATAATCTTTTTCTTTTAAAAAAATACCATTGTCATATAATTTGTAACGTGTGCTCGTTGCCGAGGCACGTTACTTCGTTCGCGAGCCGAGCCTCGTGTTTGCCCGGCGATGCAAGGCTGCGCGCGCAACCTTGCATTCATGCTACTAGCTGGCGCAACCGTGCGCCATCATTACTGTTTTGATTCTTGAAGTGACAGCGCGTTACGATTTTGTTTGTTGTGCCGAAACGTAAGTACGCGTTTTCGTGGCTTGAGACTGGCCCAGATTGGTCACGACGACGTGACCAACTGGCCCAGCGAGTGCCAGCAGGCCCTGGAGTCCGCCAGCTCGGTGCTGGCGGAGCTCAACAACCCGGTGAGTCCGTTCCATACCGCGCCTAATTAGTCCACTATGACATCCGGTGGCACATCTCACACTCCTTCAGGGCGTGAGATGCATCTCCTCTCTCTTTCTCGCACGCACACTTTCATTATTTATTTTTTACTCTCCTGCCCGCTTGCTCGTTGTTCTGCCGCGTGTTTTGGTTGCTTTTTTTTGTTGTTGACATGCTCTTCCTTCCTGCCAAATCCGCCTCGCTTGCTTGCCTGAATGCTCCCTGTATTGCGAAGCTGGTTCAAGCCCAGCTTTTACTTTTGTTAAGGACAGGGACGATAGGCTAAGCACTAATTTTTCGACTGTTTCCAGGAGCCGAGCTGCACCAGGCATCGAGGAGCCAAGCCACGATTTTTCTTTCTTGTATTTTCAGGTTTTGAGCTGACAATAAACGCGGATATCATTTTGTATTTTCATGTTTTGTTTCTTGTAGGATAGTACCTTGCCAACCGAACATTCTAAGCGCTCCTGTCCCCCGCTAGCTAGCCGACCTGATCCTGTTCCGAGCTGTTCCTGTCCCAGATCCCGACCACCGAATCCTTGGTCACAGGCGGTTAAGTGACCTGGCGCCACCGCCCTGGCAGCGAGCACCGCGTTACAAAATGTAGAATATTGTGCTTGTACAACAAGTATAAAATACATCGATAAATATATATATAAAGAAACAGATCGTGCTTATAAATCAGTAAAAAACTATATATATATATATATATATATATAGTATCTACAGAATCTAGATACTAGATAGATAGAATACAATATAAAGAAAGCATTAATCGATAACGATCACACTACTTTAACTGCATGGTTCGAGTTGAATGCTTGCGATATAAATGCCCGAAAATATATGTATATAAATATTCCGGAACATTATACATTCTGCAATATAAGTGAAACTTGGAAAGATTGGAAAAAATTACTTAAGCAATTGGAAAAATGTATACTGCAAGTATAAAAAACGTTAAAAGATTCCATTCAAAATTAATTTAAAATCGTATCAAGGGTCCAACTTCTTTTGATGATATTAAAAATTTTAATAATATTAAATATAAATCTTACAGAGAAGTTGCAGTAGCAATGGATTTAATTAAAACAGTTTTTAATTTCAGAGAACTCATTACTAAGAAAAGATATTTAGGATAAATACAAAACTTTTTTTATAAAGAATTTAAAATTAAAAGTGAATCAATGGCATTACAACAAATAAATTGCATTTTTAATATAAAAAATTTATTATGTTCTAAATTCGGTTTACCATAACCTACGAACAATAAACTTGACAAATTTGCAATTACAACAAATTTTGAAGAACGTATAAGTGTCAGTAAAAATTTAGTGTGTAATTCAATTGACAATTTGAATGGAGATCAGACTTCAATTTTTAATGATATTAGTCAGTCTAAATGTAATAAATATTTTTACGTAGACGGTCCGGGGGGACCGAAAAAACATTTTTAAAAAGCGCCTTGATTCATTATTTTACTTTTATAAGAAAAATTGTTATTTCACTGGCTTCGACTGGTGTAATAACAATACTGTTACCTTGGGAACCTGAACCTGTTACCCCTGAACATTTAAATTCATTAAATCGTTCTAGATTTCCTGAGGCGTAAGCCACAAACAGCACAAGAATGAGAATTTTAGATTTGTATGAATTTAATATAAAAACTAAAATTTTGACTGGATGTAAAACAGGAACAGAAGTATTTATACCACGTGTAAAATTACATATTGATAATGATACATTGCCTTTTATTAGGCAATCATAGGCTTTTGCTATGACTGTTAATAAATCTAAAGAACAAAGTATCGAAAACGTAGGATTGTATTTAAAAAAAAACTATTTTCTCATGGACATACAGGGTGTCCCACGGAAATCAAGCCGCCCTACTCTTTTTCGCCCATTCGGGGATGGAGGGAGAGGGTGGTGTTCTATTTCATTAAAGAGAAATACCTTTACAAAATTTGTTCAGTACTCCGATTCAGTGTTTTTTTTATATGACATCGTAGGGCTCCAAAAATTTTCGGTGGATTTTGCAAAGTTTTCTAATTGCGATTACAGCAACATCTAACGTTATTTCAGAAAAATAGTTCGAATAAAACTGTTTTATTTTTCAACAAAGAATCCGAATCTGCAATAAAAAAGAGGGGTTCCTAACTTACTTAAACTTAACCTAAAGAGTTAACTTTTTAAAGTTGCCTTCACCCCCCCTCCCCCCCCGGGGTAAAATAAAAGTATCTTTAAAAAGAGATTGGAAAAATATTGGACACGTGTTTTTTCTTTTCCCCGATTAAATGTGTTCTTTCGGACTTATTCGATCGTTCCGGGACTTTTGGGACACCCTGTATGTTGTATTATCGCAATGCAAACATTCAAAAATTCCATATATACGATGTGTGAATAATGACGATTATATACAAAATATTGTTTGGGAAGAAGCAATAAAATAAATTATAAAATTATTTTTCAATAATTTTATCACCCACAATTATAATTAACATTTTTAAATAATAAAATTTAATAGTAATTGCAGAAATTTTCATACATCATATTTTTATGTAGACAAATTTGATATAAAACGTTATTTCACAAATTCGTTTGTAAAAACGTATTTATCTTATATTTATTAAAAAATAATATTAATACCTATTATTTATTTATAAATGAATTCCTTAAAATTTAAAGTTTTCTATATATTTTCCTATATTTTGTTTTTTCATTTGATATCGAGAATAAATTAGATATATAAATAAAATATTTCATCATTTGTTTATTAATAGTAAAAAATTTAATTATTACATTCAATTTATTTTTGATGAGTCTCCTGACAGAAACCTCCATTGTTGCAGGCGCTGATTTTCGATCCCAGGCTCGAAAGGCGACGATTGAAAAGGAGCAACCAAATTTGGAATCGCTCTCTTCTTCTCTAGACTTCAAAAAGATCGTTAAGTGTAATTGTCGCGTGTGAGAATTTAGAATTGTCGAGATTCTGTTTGCATAATTTCTGGGTTCAACTTAAGGTCAAATTCCGTTTGGTAATTAGGTTTTGGTCATCAAATTATTGAGTTATTTTGAGTTTGTTAGGCTCCTTATAAGTCATTTGTATTATCATTTTTATTAATTTGAATTTTGCCGTATTAGTTAAAATAACTAGTTCGCTCTTGGAGCTACGTAATTATTTGTTCGTATATTATTTGTTGTCCGTGTCCAGAATTTGAGTTGTAAATTGTCTTTTATAACAACGACGAATGCGATTAGGAACCTCAGAATAGCTGTTGCGTTTTTGAATTTAAAATCGGTTTAATATACTGAGCCTGGCGCCCAATTAAGTAATTTTGTTTGTATTTAAACGGTTTGAATTGAGTAACCTAATTCTAATAGTTTAATTTAAAAAGTAATGTAAATAGTGAATTAAGGTTTTCGGACATTTTTGTTTTGGTGAAATTGATTATTTAAAATTTCAAATTTATTCATTGAATATTTTATTTGAGGGACATTATTATTTATAAATAATTTATTTGATTGTGGTTAAGAAAATTTTAAGGTAAAAATAGACTACCAGCAAATAAGACGTCACACATAATATTGACAGCTCTATGAAAACGTGTAAGCATTATTTTCGCAACATTTATTCTCCATCGCCCTATATAATGATATATGAGGACACTGAAACTCTTGATGTTAAATGATGCACCGATCTCGCTTAAAGAAATAGGTATTCCTTAGGAACAGATCACAACACAGCACTCCCTGCGCCATCATCCCTTGTCGCGGTTACTACACACCTTGGATTGGAAGCGCTTTATAGATGATCCTGGGGATCCTGAGACCAGAAGATGTCACCTCTAAGTGGCTGTAACACAACGGGAGGACCACTTTTTAAAGGCTTCTGGTTAAGCTACAGGCCCCCTAAGGCATCCTTCTTGACATCCGAGCCCAGATGCTCGGTTATTAAGTAAGTTCTGTTAAGTATTACAGTAGGGGTGATCTGATGTCGCCCGGAGTGCTTTCCGTGCCGTTCACCTGCTCCCTTGCGGAGACCTGATTCATGGAGAGCTCGTCGATAGGGATGTCTCACACACCCATCACGGTGGAAACGCCGCGCAGCAGCCGGTCAAGCAGATCCGATTACTCAAGCCTCCATACCACAACAAGGTCTTGTGGTCCCTAATGGAGGATTGCAAACCTTAAAATAATAACAATTGATACATCTTAGCAACCCCAGCTGAATTCATTCTCACGCGTGGTAAGATAAAATCTCAGACAGAAACAAGTACTACAACACATTGCTGAGCATCAACTTACCTAATCATTCACTAACTAACTACATCTATATTTAACTCGAACTAGTAATCGATCGTCGTGGGACGTTTAGGACAGCCCGACCTGTGGGCTTATGTCTCCTACGTTTAATCTTTATATCTTATACATGAATAAAACAATCTGGCATACAACATAAACAATTATACCGACACACACCTACGGTATATGTAAACTTACTTAACAGAAAACCGTATTGCGAAGGTACTCGCAACTCCTTTACGACGGGAGTATTGTTATGCCCCACATAGTTTCCAATAATATATATGATAACATTTTCGAATTGCAATTGCAAAATTCTGATAATCAAGTAATTTACACACGTGCATTTAGTCATGCTTTCCCGATTAGCGTGTACCCACACTAGGTGCCCTAATTCAAAAGGAGTACCTTTCATGCAGAAAAACCTCAACCCTGAGTATGGAGTGCGAGCTCTAACAACGCTGGACGTGAATTACTTTGTTAGTCTTTAAAACAAAAAAAACATTCTTGACGGATACCGTATCTTTTTTATTTAAATAAAATCTAAGAGCATAAAAAGCCGGTTGAAAAATAAAAAAACGAATAGAAATATATATATTACAGGTATAAAAATATACAAATCAATTTAAATAGTGGAAGAAAATTCACCCAGTTCACTTCTCGGGGAAGACCCTGAGACAATGAAAAATTGACCCAGTATTCACAGTATATAGCATATTATATGCCACTTCCATTAGCATTGCCATTGTGGCTACAAAAGACAATAATGCATTTCTTCCTCGAAAATTATCTGCCCTTCTTTGAGCAGCCTTCCATAACCACTTTCGCTCTACCTAAATGAATAGAATAAGGAATAGTGTCATATATTCTATTATTATTTATAATAAGTAATAAAAAACCTTTATAGTTATTTGATGCTCGTTTAATTTTTTTCCATTTCGACCTCGCATGACAAGAGAAGTGATCCCGTCACGGCACCGAGAAGAGCTGCGTGCTCGGTGACGAGAAATGCTCCTATCACTGTGCTGAAAGTAGCTGCCAGGTTAAAGATGAGAACAACTTGGTGTCTGTTGCTCGTGCCAAAGCTGCAGCAGATCTTCTTGATGGAGCGGTGCTGGTAACTGCTTCCAGCGCCCTTGTTCCAACGGTTTTACTTGTCGCAGCAGCACTGCTTGTGGCTGTTTCTGGTGCTCTTGTCGAAATAGTTGTAGTTATTGCGGTGCCGGGTGCCATCTAGTCTTGTTGTAGCGCCGGTGCCGGAGGCTGCCGCATCAGCAGTGGCTAACTTTCCCGTTGACCTTTCGCCAATTTCCTAGTTATTTTCTGCAAACATAATATTGTACATATTTTATATGAAAAATAAAATAAATATGTGAAATGAACAATGATTATCATGTATAAATAAAGAATAACCATAGTAACCAATAATATAAATAATAAACAACTCAATTTCTTCATGAATATATATTACTTCTTTACCTTTGTGTTTGATCATAGGAAAAAAAATTAAATAAGTATATATATAAAATCAATAAATCAATTGAATGATGATAAAATTAAATAATTTAGATTGCGAAAAAATTGACTTAATCACATAAGAGCATTTTTCCTTTGACAATTATTTTCATCGCAATGGTGACTAGACTCTCACCACAATGATATAGGATATCGCGCAATTTACACGCTGCAAGGATACATCAAAACAAACACAGTGCCAGCAACTGACGCATAAATGCCCACAGCATAATAGTAGAATACAAGTAAAAAATTTCTGTGAAAAATAATATTTTTTATATATTATATTAAAATTGTATAAATTATTTGTTTTGATAACCATTTTAAAAATTAGTTCATAAAAAAGCTTAATTTTACGCGTTTTTTGCATTGCCTATAGATGGCAGTAATGAACATGGCTAAAACATATTTGATTGATAAGCTCAAAGTGAAACAGAAACAAATTTCAATATTATAAGTACTTTTTTTGTTGTATTTATATTATTCTAATCAATAAAGATAATAAATTAATTGTAGGAATTGGTCATGGTCTTCTAGTTACAAGATGAAATGGTTGTTGTAAAAATTTTTTCATTATATTTATTATGAATAAATTATGAATAAAGTAGTGAATACATGAGATTAAATTATAGCAATAAGTAGATCAAGTGATATAAGTAGGGTTTGGAAAGAAACTAGTATAATTATTTTGAAAATATTACCTTAACGAAAAACATTTACGAGTTTTGCAAACTTCGTCCGAATATCGTCCAATCAACAAAAATGTCCACTTTGTACCTTTTTCAATTTTTTTTACAATTATTTATAAAATTATTTTAAATTTAATACGGCCTTTCAAAGTACTTATTGAAGTTTTGTTTTGATATCTAAAGTTATAAATGAAAAGAAGTTATAAGAATAAGTTAAAACAAGGCATAGTACATTTTGTTATTTTGGTTTTAGTCAATCGAGTGTTTTAAAATTAAACAATAAACTATTTTTCTTGAATATTATAATTTTTATTTCCCAAACTAAAAACAACTTTTTTTTATCACGAAACATAAATTAATATCAAATAAAATAAAAAAAATTGTTATTAAATTCTACCAAACCCACACTGTTGATTTTCTTTCTGATTCTTCCTTGGTTTATATCTGTTGAAGCGAATTGCAATTTTTGACAACAACTTAAAATCTAATATTCGACACTACCTGTCATTTGAAATCAAATAGATCAAATAAGTTTTTTATTTTGACATAAGTTGAATAAACTCTATTAACATACTCGTCCGCTTTTCACTTGGGTTTTAGCTTAGCTTCGTCATCAAAATATGCTTATTGTAGAGTTATTGTTATTATTTTTTTTTTCAATGGAACGATTTCCTTTTAAAAGCACGTCAGCACATTTTTCATCAATTTATTTTTATGATCACGTTATAAGTAGGGCAAATGTAAATAGCAAATATTATGATGTTGCAATATTTTTTAACGCAAAGAAAGGCGAAGTAAGAAATTTTCAATGGACTTGCCATTTTTATTCTTTACACAGAAGAAAAGTTTTAGTGGATAAAGCAAATTCCTATTTATTAGATAAATACTGTTCGTCTATTATTGGAACAACTGCGAATGATTATTCTTATATATTGTGACGCCTTATTTCTGGATTGCCTCAAAATTCAGAATTGACTAACTTTATTGTACTTTAATTGTACTCATAAAAAAAAATGTTAGTTATATTATCGTTAAAATGATAAACTTTTGTTAACACAAAAAAAACCCTTGAATGTTAAATTCCAATTTTCTTTATTAAAACTGAAAACTAAATGTAATCAAAATCTTCTGTTACTTTATTTGAACAAACAAAAATAAACAACTTTAATGCGTTAGGCGCCAGGTTCGATACAACGAACCAATTCAAAATTCCAAACTGCAACGGCTAA
>JAQQRF010001340.1:0-16163 GCA_030523145.1 Trissolcus brochymenae | reverse complement strand
TGCGAATGTTAATACGTTGCTACTTTTTATTGTAAATCGGGGACTAGATAGTAATTTTTATTAATTTATTTCTATTTCCGACGGATTCTTTGGCAACTGTATATATATATATATATATATACTTATTATAATAATATAACAAATGTTTTCATTAGCATAACCCGCGTATTCTTCAAATATTAGATTTTTCTTCCTTTATTAAAAAAGTATTATATTATAATAGATATTACTATTATTATTAATATCCATTAGATCATTAAGGGAAGGCGCCTATCACCGAGGGGGGGAGGGGGTGCAACCCTTCCCCCAGAGATTGGCGCGCATAAAACGCAGTGAGCAGAGCGAGCGGAGCCCATAAGTCTATACTAGCAAACATATTGACCATATTAGGTCCTATATTGTCAATCTATTGTTAATATGAATTTGGAACTCTTAGAAACTTCTTGAAACTTTTAGTACTCTTTATGCACTCATTAAAAAACTTACTAGTTTTAATCCTTTTAAATTTTTCATTTAAAAATAATATTTCTTTATCAACAACAAAATTATTGTTTTTTCTCTGCACATAAAAGTATAAGTTTCTAATTTTTTTCAGACGACCTTCATAACAATCGGTAATATAGGCCACGACCTATTATATATTTTTTTGATTCTGCACATTTGCGGTCAAATTTACACTTTGGAGTATAGGTGCTCGAAATTAGCCATGAATTCAAATGAAAAAAAATGCAAGAGAAAATTGTTTAAACTCATCGACGAACAGCAACGACTTTTAACTTTGTTCAAAAACTTGAAACTTTCTGTTTCAAATCTCTTGATTGTACAACATGTACTCAGCTTAATGGTATTTTATATTTTTGGTATGTAATTTTATTTACTTTTTATTTACTTTTACTCATTTACTTATATATATTATTTATCTTAATTTATTTTTGTTTATTTTATTTTAATTTGTATGTATGTGTTGATTTTTTTATAGATACTCAATTTTTGATGACGCATCTATCAGAGAACCCTGTTGGTTTGATAATCGCCAATCAAACATTATGTACATCAGTTGTGTTGTACGAATTATTCGTATACTCAGTGGCAAATCATTATCTTGAATCCAATTTCAAACGTATAACAAATGCAGTCTATTTCAGCGAATGGCATACGATGCCGCCAAAAATACTAAAAAATGTTATATTCATTTTGATGAGAGCCAATCACCCAACAAAGTATATTGTCGATTCATTTTTTGGAACTGACTTGATCAATTTCACTGTTTTCAAAATGTTGACATCACTGTCTTTCATTGCCTATAACGCTCATTAAAGATCAACAATTGTAAAACAAATGATGAACAATATATATTTTTTTAAATGCCAATTGCACTTTCAAGTTGAATATTCCCGCCCGCAAAACAGTGCTACCAAATGTTTATAAACAGTCATTTTATTTTCTGCTGCTATGTGCTCCAAAACCACGTGGTTCGTCTGTGTCTGAAGTTTTACTTAGTGTGCTCGATTTATTAACAAAACAATAAAAATTTAATTTGTTTCTACTTTGAACAAGTAGTCAACTGACGTTATAATTACAAAAATTCGGTATGAGTTACAAAAGTCAGTTCAACGTCTTCGTTTCAGGGACAAACGGAGTTTTTAAAGGTAAACTCGCGGTCCATTTGTCATTTTTATTGTTATCATAGGTTATGGTAATACAATAAACATGTAGTCAGTAAATTAATATATTGTTTTTATAATCATCCATGGTAATTTCAATCAAAATATTTTTTAATAAAATCTGGCTTAGAAGTTCTTGTTTTGTTCTTTATATAAAATTTTATGTTTTATGCACAAAATAACATTATTATTGTCACTTTACGTTTTTTAAAGGAATAAAACTGACAAACAAAGAATGCATACAAAAATGTATTCAAAATATTGGCTCAATAACCACGGATAATGTAGTAACTGCTATGTCATGGGGCGATGAAAACGAAACGGACATTTTGATGGCTTGTGGAACTCAGCAAAACAGATGGTAAATTCAATCAATTATCATTATTTTTATTTTAAACTAATAACAGTATTTTATTTTTAGTTACAAAATTTATAACACTCAGAATGGAATTTTTCAAGATTCTCGTTTGTGTAATAAAGGTGAAGGAAAGGTTGTAGGAATTTCCAGATACGAAGAGTGAGTGTGTTATTATTTTCTTTTTTTTTTTTTTTTGTTTTTTGTAATTTGAACAAAAGTTTGCCGAAACTCAGTCAGTTGAATAATATGATTTCACAGGACTATAATAACGGCTGTTCAATCAGGTGAAATTATTTTATGGCCAAAAAATAATTTGGATGAGGGTACCGAAATCGTAATGGAGGCGGACAAAAATTTGCACCGCATGAGACATTCTACTTATGAAAGAAACATTGTCGCAACTGGGGGCGAAGAAAATCCGCTGAAACTTTTTGATATCAGCCGGAAAGAAATGACTTTTACCGCAAAAAACGTCCGACATGACAGTCTTGAATTGAGGGTTCCTGTTTCCATAAAGGACATTGGTTTTTTGAACAATCATGTTGTCACCGTGGGAAAATATGGACATGTAAACTTGAATCAACAATTAATTTGTTATTTACTCAGAGCAATAAACTATCAGAATGAAGATAATTATCATTTTTCTTGCTTTTTAGGTCAGACTTTATGATTCGAAGACTCAGAGACGACCGGTTATCAATCTAGAAATAAAGGACGAATCGTTGTCAAATTTAGCTATTTGTTCCAAGGATAGCAACAATAAAAAAATAATAGTTGGAAGTGGAAAGGGAATAATGAAGCTCGTCGATTTGAGAAAACCTGGAAAAATTTTGAACACGTATAAAGGTTCTGCTGGCGGAGTCACGGCTATTTCCTGTAGCAGAACTAATCCGTTGATTGTGAGCGTTGGACTCGACCGATTCATCAGGGTGCACAATGTCGACACAAAAAATGAAATCAGACGAGTAATTATATATTTTTCTTTTTTCTCATTCAGTTTTGCATACCATCTAATAATGTATCATATATATATTTTTTTCAGGCTTATTTGACTTCAAAAACATCATGCATGCTTGTAAGATCTGACTTTACTTTAGATGAAGTTGAGAATGAGAAGGATGTATATACTTTCGACGATGAAATTGGTAAACAAAAAAATGAGTCATATTTTAAAATTCGGATTTCAAATAAAAATTGTGATTTTTCGTTTTTTGCAGAAGAAATAAAAAAAAATAATTTTGTAGAAGAAGACGAAAACAAAGATTCTGAATATGAAGAAATGTTTGAAAACATGGAAACAATAGGTGAAAAAAAGAAAAAATCGAATAAGATGAGCGAAAAGAAACGAAAGACAGAAAGTTCTGTAAGTACATATAATCTTAAACATAGTTTGACGAAGGAGTATTTCATATTTTTTGATGATATATATTGATATTTTTGCAAATGTAATCACTACGGAACTTTTTTTCAGGAGCTTAAACTCATAAAGATGAGGAAAAATCGAAAATGAATTGTATATTGACTGTTACCTATGGAAAAAAGTAATTTACTAATGTACAAATGAACAAAGTTGCCAACGTTTTATATTAATGTTCAAAATAAATGATGAAATGAGATTATATTTAAATGAAAACATAAATTGTGATTTTAATGCAACGGGGATTGGGCATGAAAAAATTTAACAATTTCACAGCATATTCGAATTTTATTGGACGTTGAACCATGATCTAAATGTGATCGCTTGAATTCGATGATCTTTCGCAGTTTATAAGAGATAAATCCTAATCATATTATCCAGTGTATTCACCTCGAACAATTTAACTTATACAAAAATAATTGTTCCATATCTCGCGCCATCTACATTTGTCTAACAATAATAATAATATGGCACAGGTGAAGGCAAAGATCTTGCAATCACACCAGTTCGAGTTTGTTTGAAAATTAATGCTTTGTCTAGTCTCAGCTATGCAAAGCTACTTTAAATTTGAATATCATGAAATCTTGCACCTACTAGTAGTACTGCCCGCCTTCTGTACTGTACATTAAGGCACCGATGTCAAAAACAAAAGAATCGAAATTCACAGACTATCAGTGAAAAAAAGTGACTGGAAGAAATTCAATTTATTTTCATCACTTTGATACAATTCGAAAGAGAACGAAAATTTATCATTTCATATTTACAATTCATTAAATAAGATTAAAAAGTAGCACAATGAAATTCGTTAAGGAATAAAATGCGCAGGTGCAGTAGCCGCTTCATAATTGAGGGGGAGGAGGGGGTATTTACAAACTTCAGAACCGGCAATTAAACGACAAAAAAAGGTGAGTTTTGTTTTTCTTAAAAAATAAAGCGTTGATTCCTCGTAAAAATGTAAGTTCAGTTGCCGTGAAATGTACAAACAGCGCCACTTGGTTTTTTTTGTTTTGTTTTTTTTTTGTTTTGTTTTTTTTTGGCCTGTTATAAAAATTGTAGTTCTCTTATCATTGGCTGTCAGCTTGGTTGCGTATATTTACAGTTATTACAAAAAACAATTAAAACAAAAAGCTCATTCACCGCCGCTGACGGTGACCTCGCGCCACGCTCCTTCCGTTGATTGGCTGACGAGCGCGGAGTCTGGTTCGAGGATGTCCGAGGTCGAAGGGCTCAAAGGCGGACTTGGCGTTTGTGCCTCTTCTGATTGATTGATCTCAGGTTCACCTTCAACATCACCGAGTGACACTTCGCCCAGTGAGTGCTCCAAACTGGGGTTCTTTGAGGTCAACGAGTCCTGAGCTCTTAAAGACATCGAAGAGCCTTTAGTGCTACCATCTTCACCTATGATTACAAAATGTCTTAATAAATATCAACCATAATTTTATTTTCAGTTTTTTTTTCATTTATTTGATTCTTACCGCAAGGCCGTAATACAAGGTAAAACAACAAATCGGACAAGGAAATTATTCCAATGACCTTTTCATCGTCATCCACAACCACTAACCTATGTACCTGTCGATGAAAAAAAAATTGTATACTTCATTATCATTTAATTGATCCAATCATTATCGTTGCAATTTTGTTTGTAATAATTAATTCACCTCAGCCTTAACAATTCTTTCCATAATCGCATACAAACTTTCATCGAGTTTACAATTTTGCACGCCTTCAAACCATTCATTTCTGTGCTCGTTTGCCTCACGCAGGGAAACATCTAAATTATTGTACGTTTTTTCTGCTGCTAAATTCTGTAAAAGTAAATAAATAAAATTGAATGCATGAAAAAACCAGGATGTCTATTAATGTAGATTAATTTCAAGACTTACTATAACGTCAAATTTCGAATATATGTTGACTAATTTACCGTCGACGTCAACAATCGGCAGAGCCGAGACTCGCCTCTCTACAAATTTTTTTAAGGCTAAAATTATACTAGTTTCCTCAGTGGCCGTCTCAATGTTATCAAAAGTGCCTATCCTCAACTCACGAAGAGTTTTGTTTGTGAATGAAGGTTTCGGCAATTCGTTGATCTACAAATTATTTAATTATTTAATGAATAAATTATTCATATTTTAATTTAACGATATTTTCTAGGAGCCAAGTTGACAATTAATCTAAAACAAAAATCAGAAAGTTTTCAATTTTCAAAAGCAAACTTGATTATAAACTTATTTTTCTCGCAAATTATCCTGGATTGAACTACTTTTTACAGTAAAACATACGCTTATAATTCACAAATTTTTATTAAACAAAAATTGCTTTACTTTACTTTTTGACTATCAATATTGTTATAAAATATTTTTAATATTCTTAAAAATCATGTTCAATTTTCTGTTTATTTACTGTTTACTCACATAAAGAAACAGGAATCTCAAAATTCTTTTATGTGTGAGAATATAGAGAACGTTTCCAGTATCAGGATCTATCACAGGCAATCGATGAATTCTGTTTTGGATCAGGGATTTAATTGCTTCGTATAATGATGCATCCGGCCCTATGCTTACCAAGGGATGTACCTGATCTTTCAATACGTCTGCAAACAAATATATTTTTTATTCCATTGTTGATTTGACTTATTTTTTGAAAATTTAACTGTAGAATTTAACGAGATGAATTTTGTAATTTTTTAAAACTACACACTGATAAATAAATATAATAATAAATAATTATACCTCTCCAAGTCTCAAGCTCATGCTCCTCGAGTTCGTCCATTGTATCCGAGGGGCTGGTATAATACATTTGCAAGATTTTGATAAAGTCCGTGATCGTCAGCATTCCGACAAATTCTTGTTTCGCGCTGTTCCATAACGGGGCAGCTCTGACACCTAAAATTGACTCAATTAATAGAAGAAAAGCCCTCCAAATCAAATTTTATTACTAATAATGATTAATACATTATTAATAATGACAGTTAATAAAGATTAACAAAGATTTAAAACTGTCTGATATAATGTATTTTTATGCCTTTAATTGGAAAAAAAGAAGAAAAATTTGTCTCTTTGATAATTCTAGAGTTAACATAAAAATGTAAACCAAAATTTTACCATTATAAACCAGAGCAAAAAAGGCCTTTTTAACGAGCAGATGCGTATCAAAGACGACAAGTTTGGCGCTCGTTGGTATGAGGTCGTAGCACTTATGGAACTTGAAGAACTTGACAAAGATCTGCGACTCGTCTTCCTCTGAAAGTCCAAAAAGTTGGCAATAAAGTAAAGCTTTTTTATTCCGACGCAACATTTTTGTCTTTCTAATCATCCAACAACTTCTGAGACACGACACAACCAACTTTTTTACTTTCAAAATTTTAACTTCTTTTTTTCAACTTTTAGATCGTTTATCGTTTTTTATTATATTGTTATTATTCAGACGAAATATTTTTGTTCATTATATTCGATGAAAACTTGTAATAGAATTGAGGAAACCAAATAGCAACGTAGTAACGGCAAAATCACGAAGCAATTGTGAATCAGCGCAAGACCGTTCACCGACTGGCACATGCGCAAACTATAGCTCGGTCCATTGCAATAGCAACGAGATGACTGACCAGAAGCTGAACATTGTCTTCCTATAGTTGTTACATAAGAAAATAAGAAGACTACGGATCGATACATTGGACATTTCTATATAATATAACCATTTTATTATTATTATTTTTTTTCAAACTAATTAATATCATGCATTAGTTCTCTAGTCGCGGAGTTAATGATTTTGTTGATAAAATAAAAAATATTTGCCAACAAACTGACTGCAGAGCAATTACACTGTAATTACAGGAAAATGTTTTTATATACAAGTATAATTTTTTATTGAAACGTGTATGAATCTATAATTTTTGCAATACCCTTACATTTCAAACATGACCTTAAGTACGAGAGATAATGGTAATATTAAAAGACAAAATGATTAGATTCGAAAGAAAACATCATCTTATGATTACCCGGTGACAGCTGGAACAATCGTTGATTCTGGAAATAGAGTTCGAAATAGTCGGTCTCGATCATTGCTTGGATTTTCAGTGCGGTTAAAATATACTGAGCAATGTATGCGTTGTTTGATAGCTCAGTTGCTCGATAAGACTCAACGTTGTTAATACAGTTCTGTTTTTATCGCAAATACATACTGTATTCCGATAACATATATCAATTATTTTTATTTTAGAATGATTAATTTTAACGAAAATTTTTTTGTTACACATGCATAAATAAATAAGTCAATTATGACTAAATAAATGCGTGAATAAATAAATAATGTTACAAAATCTGTTATGAAATTTGTAAAAAAAACATGAGTAAAAAACAAATTATTATGATCATCATTTTGGTCTGTCACCTTGAGTCAGTGCATCGGCAAGTTCTTTTTCAACCGCGGGTTTGGTATCTTCAAACTCTTTAATAAGATCCTTGGAATAAACGTCGTCCTCCTGATACCAGGCCGCGACTTGCCTCAATGCGAAGCGTATGCCTTCCGAGTTTGAGTAGTAGTGCAAAGTCAACATTTTACATAAACGCTCACGCATTGAGAAAGAGAGACCCACGTGAGTTCATTCACATAAACTAATTCAAATTTACCCGCCACGACAATTTGTCAACCAATCACAGATTTTTTTGGCAAGCAACCAAAAAATCACTCCATTTTGTTTACGTTCATACCATTTCACTTTGTTTATTATTCACCTAGGCAAAATATTCTCTAGAATTTGCATTGCAACAAATCTCTAGACATTTGTCGTTGAGATGTAAGTTATTTCACATTCGTGATAATTCAGTACGAATGGTTATTTTGTTTTTATGAAAGAAAGTCAATGAATTGTGTGAAAGCAAAAAAAAATTCACACTTGAAAAATCGAGACGAGATATAAGTGGAGCGTGTAAACGCACAGAGCTTCTGGGTTGGCTCAACGCGCAGCAACTGAAAATCAAGCGACTACAAGCCCATCCAAAATAGCGCGAAAAAATTGGCACGCTGTTCGTCCGATCGTGGAAAAGTCTGCGCTCCAGACTTGCACCCATTTTTCATTTCTTTTTGTATTAAACAATTAGCAAAACGCACAGAATTAACAAAATTGCATTTCAAAAATATTCCTTCGATTCGGACAATATAACAAATTATAAACTGAACATCTCGAATGTATGTATCATAGTTGTTATGACCTTCAAAAAAATGTTAAGTGTCAGGTTAATTATGTTGATGATAATAATATTTAGGAGATGTTACATTGGTATTTTTTACGTTTGAGCTTTATTACTCAAGCAATTTAGCAATTATTTAAGATTATCTATATATTTATCGAAAAAAAATTTTTATTTTAGATTTTTTTTGGCACTATGATACAATATTAGATTCTTACTTTGAGGGCGTTTACTTTCGATAATCGATAATAAATTTTTGTCTTAAATTTTTGTTGGCTTAATAATTACTTCCAAGTGTGTAAATTATTTGGGAAAGATTTAAATTCAAAAGTATGAGTCGTTTATAAGATATAGCCATTTTGTTACTTGGATATACATGAGCATGCTGATCCTTCATCTTAACTAAACACGTTTTTCTCAAAATGGTGTTTTTTTATTTACGAGCAAAATTTATCGGGATGTATAAAACCGATGTATATTTTTAATAAAGTGCGTTGGATTTGTTATCAAGTTTGTTCAGAATTGACGTAGGATATTTTTTAAATTAATTCGTTCCATTTTATCCATTGTTTAAAACAAAATTCAATGTTCATTTATTCTAAAATATTCTTTGATTCATGTTTGAAACACGGCATTTTTTATAGCCACTGGATTTTTACATTCTGATTGACGCACTTTTGAATTTAAGAACCAATTTAGCAGTACTAACATGTACATCCCCCTCAAGAAACTTTAAATATCACAATTCTCATTAATATATCAAAATAAAGTTCTGTTTCTCAGTTGTTCAAGATTCTTATTAATAATCAATATCAACTTCTGAATCATTCTCTACACCTTCATTTGCATTTGAATGGCAAAAACTTATTTTCTACATTTTTATCGACATCTAATTTTGTTAAACTTCAATTAACCGATGCAATTTTTCATTTCAAATCATATAAAATTTCAAGTTATAGATTCAAGATAATATATATTAAATTCAGCTTAGGTATGTATTGTTATTTTTATTATGTTTTTATTGAGTTTTTTTATCATGAACAATACATGTAAAATAATTTTTGTTGGATTTTGATTTTAGTCTTTGTATCATGTGTATTTTTAAAAAAGAAATTACAAATTTTTTTTACGACAAATAAAGAAATTGTAAGATTTTAAATTAAGATGCTTTTTGTTTAAAAAATAAGATTTCTTCGCGATTGGTTGACAGTATGAGAGACATCAAATTAAAAAATATTAAAGGCAGCAGTCAAGTAGCACAAATTTATTAACTTGTGACAAAATGACGAGGAATATTTGGCAGGCAAGTTTCACAGGTGGAGATTGCGAAACATACGTTTATTTTTGGTCATATAATGTGACAGGAGTGTGTTCAACATCAAAGTGACCCTGCGATGAATTAAAAAGTTCATGTTCTTCGTGAGTTGAATAACATTGCCGAGATCTTTGGATCGATGACAACCGTTTGATTTCAAACAGGGGCAACTTTTAAACTGTCTCATCTTTAAGATTCAATATGTATCTGTTGAAATTCAAAATTATCAATGTGCAATAATTCTTATTAATCAATAAATCATCACTCAATGTTTTTTCATTATTTTGCGTTAATATGATTTGCAGTTTTCAAACTAGTGAAATTTTTATCAATATAGCTAAAGTCTGGTAGACTTGAAACTTTTAGCAGCTAAACAAAGTTTGACAAAAAAACAGATAAGGGGGGACGAGGATTGCAGATGACCATGAGTTGAACTGAATTAAACCGGTGTTAAAGTTGTTTTATAAACTTGAAAACTTCACTAAGCACATCATCCATATTCATTATTGGAAAACTCGAGTAAGCCATTACTAAAGTACCTTGGTAACTAAAAAGTATAAATAAACAAATTAAACTGATCGAGAAAAAAAAATAAAGTGAAAACAAAAAGTGTTTACGCTGATGAAATGTGTATTGATCTTTATGTTGTCTCTTTCTTTTTAATTTGAAATTAGTGATGACGCAAATGCGTGTTTCTAAGAGAAAAAAAATAATAAATAAATAAAGAAGAAATTGATACACGACCTAGACCTAGACCTAGTTCAGAGCCACCCTCTGCGCGGCAAGTGACTCAATTGGAAACGAAGTAGCAGCCGCCCAGCAGAAGGCTCATCGATCGATGCAAAATGTACAGCACAACAGTTGTCTCTCTTGTAAAAACGACATATTGTTCGTTGTTATCTCATTCCAAACAAACCGCCATAATCAAGTCTGTATTTCTTTTTTTGCAAATTAAAACCCAGACGAATGGTTTATTTCGAGCATCGGCGTCCAAATGTTTTTCAGTCTTGTTGATCAAGATATTTGCGTCACCACTTGGCTGAATGCCACGCATCGATTTTTGATCTGGCCAATTATTGTTCATGTGCTGTTTGGAAATCGATTGGTCGTGCCTCAGTGATCAGTCCAAACAAACCATCTTGTACTTACCTAAGTCCGACAATGAGACCTTTTCCAAAAATGGGTCTACCACTGGTAACTGAAACATAAAGCAAAACAACGATTAGCATTCAGTTATAATAAAATAAAGTACAAATAGTAAAATAAACCCAGAGCATAGATTAAAAAAAACATTTTGTTTGTTGTTTAAAGCGGAGGGAGGTGTAGATGCGAATTACAACAAAAGAATGCGCGTCGTGTTTACCAAATGTTTCCTCAATTTGGCGCCAAAAGCCTGTCTGCGTTTGACGTTGGTGGCAATTTTAGTATACCATTGGGATAGAAACCCAGAGCTTGCCGATGCATTTGTAAGGTCCATGCTGCGGCTGCTGCGGCTGCCGACAACGGGCTTAGACGTACGTAACGGTTCGCTTGTCTGCCGCCGAAATATCATAATCGGCAGCAACTCTTCCCTCGGTCAGGTCAACAATTTGTTGCGCACCTCTTCTTCCCTCTTGAGCAACAAGCCATCTTTTCGCAGATCCATTTTACAATTCACTTTTGTTTTTCAGGAAAACGTGAACTTTTTGTTTTATCGATTCGATTTATTACTTGTTGATTCGCGACGCGTCGCCTGAGACGAATCGCTGTCAACTGCTGGACGACTTCCTGGTGCGCGACGCGTGATCGAGAGCCACGCATCCATGGGATGGGGTGCGCGCACTGGCACACTCCCCCAAATCGATCGCGATTCAATATCCCCACGATTTCAAGCAACAAGTACGCCCATTCATCTCGCCTGACCACTCACATCTCTTCTTATTTTTAGCATATAATAATGTAATATAAAATTTTGTATTATATCAACCAGACACATTTTAGCATTATTTTTTTCGTTTTCAAGATGGTTCTACCGATAAATGATAAATGAGAGAATTACACGCATAACATTACAATTACAATTACAATTAAATTCTCTCAAATCCTTCTCTTTAAGTTTATCAAATATACAAATGATTATATCTGAATGCTGAAAATAAAAATCATTTGTTCAAACTATTCGTTAATAAATCTAGATTTCAATACCAATTTGGTTTGGCTAAACTAAATCATTTTTAACGTTGTATTAGATGTTTGTTTAGAAGATTATTAAATCTAAGATATTGAGAAATGATACATGCAAAATTTAAGGCCGGACCTTCCTTTTTCTTTTAAATCGATATCTTTTGTTTAAAAAATCGAGTCTTTGATATTTCTAGAATCATAATCCAAAATACCATCTTAAAACTCAAACGATCAAAAAAAAGTATAACTCCGTTTCTTGCATGGAGCGTGACAAAACACAGTAAATTGCACTACACTCGGACTTTAAATGCTTTTTCTCGAAAAACATTTTTTTTAATTCAGGAAATAGAACTTTTAAACGATTCATCCAACGTTTTCATAGATTGCTTAAAACACTTTCCCGCGAAACATTACGTTGAAATAGTTAACAATTTCTTGCTTTAAAAAAAGTTAATAGAAAATTTTACGCAAAAACTTAACCTAGTAAAAAAGGTTAATAATATTTTAATTTGAATAATGCCATCTTTCTTCTAACAGGATCTCAAGATGATAAATCATTTTTGTTTTTTCTTTTAATTTAATTTGATCATTGATGAATGCAACTATCCGTTCTAAAAAAACTTTTTTTTTGCATATTTGAACCATTTTTTAAATAATATGTTTATTTTAATTACAAAAAATATATTACCAAGTTATGCAGCAATGAAAATGTTTCGAAACATTTTTGCTTCAGTGAAATGTAATTTATTTTTAGAACCCTAAAAATATGCGGATGGAATTTAAATGTTCGATAGTCTGCGCCGCCATGTAGTCGCGCCGGCGGCGGCAGACCGGGCCCCGCCTCACGCGCGGTGGCGGGGGGGGGAGAGGGGGGACTCAAACTCCTCAACTCAGCAGTAAAAATCTTGATAAAGAATAAAATTTGAGATATTTGTTTGACGTGCGAACAATTGATTCACTGCCGAAATATGTTCCCTTACGCATGCCCTTCTTGATATTTCAATGACGATAAAACAGAAGTGGTAAAACGATAAAACAGAGCAAGTGTCATCTTCTCTTCAACGTCTAAAGTTTATTCACGTCAGTCGGTAGTGTAGAATTTGTTTATAACGATGCAGTATAAGTGTTTTTGTCATAAATCATCGGATATTTTTTCTCCGTCTTCGTTGACTTTGTAAACACGTTGAACGCACACGCATTCAAAACGATTGCTAAGATATGTATTTTTGGTTGAAAACGAATTACGCAATCACACTTTTCCTTCTGTACATGTTTTTCAATTATGGAAATGGTATTGCAGTTTATTTAATTTTTATTGAAAATTCTTTTTTAAGTGTTTCTTTTTTAATTTTTCATGTTTTATTAGCTTACATTATAAATTATTCCAATAAAAAAATAATAAAATGTCAATACTGTTAGTGAAATTTTGATACATTCATTTTTGGAAACTGAATTTATGCAGATGAAAATGTTTGAAACAGTGATTTGTTGCAAAAATATAAATTTTTGAAATAGTAATTTGTTGCAAATGTAAATTACAATTTTAAAATATATTAAAAAATGATTACACAATTTTTAAATTTTTATTGGCTTGGGAACTTGGATGGTTTCATCAGAAGAATATAACATGCTTGCACTTGTTTGGTGTAATTGACTTTATTCTTTCTTACCCCACGTGAATCTCTGAAAAGTATGGCAGCATGGGCAGGATCTAAGCACGCATCTGAGGCCCTGTGATGTGCTGAAGGAGTTCCTAAAGACAGCCTTCTTGTCGTCGGATCCAACGAACTTCTTCTCAAAGCTCCTGAAATCAAATCAAAAGAATTTAAAAAACTTAATCATTAAATGAACAAAAACAATAGTATGGTAATATTTCTGACCTAATTTTGTTCGCTTCTCAAACTTCTTCATTCTTTATATAATATTAGACCAATTTCACACTCATATCAAGCCTGCAGAGACTTTCTAAATCTTATTTTTGTTTAATTTTAGACGAATAAATAACGAGTTATAAAATATTCTTTAGAAATGTTGTAATTAATTGCTAAATTTCTATTCTTGTCTTTTTTATTACTGCAACTAACAAGGGGAAATGTTTGTCCTTTTTGTTAGTTGAAATTTTAATTAAAGACACAATTTTTAATGAACTCAATGGATAATTTTCAAATTAATTTGTTTAAAAATTATTATTGGAAATGGGGTTCGTAATTATACAACAAATGATTTAATTTGAACATTAAACTTTTATTCAATTTTGACTGACTCTATGTGTTCTTGAAAATGGTCTTTTCTTGATCGGCGTTCACACAAGACTAACTAAAATCTCAAGCACTACAATATCCTTAACTATGGCCTATTCATTAAGTATCAAATAGCATTTAATAGTTCTAAGAGATATATCTTATTTTGTCGACAAAATTTTCTGAAGAATAAAAGTATAAGTTTTCTTATTTACACTTAAATAAATGAAACTTAAGACTTAACGAATTTTGCTTTCGCCCCACGCACACTCACAACCATTACCCATTTTCCAATTTCCCACAATAGTAATATTTTGATTATAAATATTTTCATTATTGTTTATTAGTTTAAAAAACAATAAGAGTATTACTTACAAACAATATTTTTGATAAAATACAGAGAAATCAGAGAAATCATCAGAAAATTCAAAACCTTGCAATAACCTTTTTCAATTATAAATAACGCCTATTTTTTTCTGCTCTTTGTTGACGGCCCTGTTTAATGCATAAATGCTCTTGTTCAACTTGTTGATAAATTTTTTGTGACTTTATATTGTATATAACATGTCGCATTTCAATTTTCTATGTAAGCTTTAGATGCCAACGCTCGGCAAAAAATATAATCTGCAATTAAAATGATTTTTCAGAAAACTTTTATATATTCGATATTAATTAACAACATATCGTCTGAATGTTAATGCCAGATGTATGAAATGTTCATATTCTGATAATTTTAAGATAATTTACGAATAAATTAAAAAATTCAAATCAATTTTCATCCATTAAGATACATTAGGATTTCATCCATTAATATATTAAAATGGAAATAATTTAAGTAAATCAGTCAATTTTCGAGTATGTATAGAGAACGATTGAAACTAAAAGGAAGTCTAAAATCATATAATGAAATGGACAAAAGAAACACTTGGTTTTATTAATAAGACAAAATTTCCTTTTATAACTGAATCTCAATGTTGTTTACAAATAAATTTTATGAGAAAAATTTTCATTTATAAATATGAAATTTTCTGTAAAAATCAAGATAACAATATCTAATTGAGATACGAAAAACATGAACATAATGTTTTTCCTTAGAGATTTGTCTATCAATAAAATCTACTCAAACAATATGAATGTCAAATGATGATTCCTCCCTCAACGCTCATGGGATCAACCGACGAGTGGCTAGGAACTTTTGATTTTTTTTTTTTTTTTTTGATTGATTGAACTAAACTTCACCATATTATCCGATTGGGGGAATTATCTCAAGTCCCTCAAATAATAATTTGTAATTTTTTAATTTGATTTTTCAAATTCGAAATAATAAAAATGCACCCACATAATGCTTCTTTTATACCCTATTATCGATCTGTGTTGGATTTTGTGACAAATAAAGTACAAAAATTCATCCTTGTGTTGGATTTTGTGACAAATAAAGTACAAAAATTCATCCTAGCATAAAGAATAAAATAAGCTTAGTTAAGAAACTTTCCAATTTTTTATATATTGAATGAAATAAAAAGGTAACAATAAACGGCACATCTGTTGTGCATATGGAAGAAAAGTTTAGGTTTGTTAGTCTTATCTTTAGGGTCATAAAGGACAATTTAAAAAAAAGGAAATAAGATAAAGAATGAAAGAAATAAAACAGATTTCTGTACAAAATATTTACTAAACATGTTTAGGATTAAGTTGTAAATTATAAAATAAGTTTCTTGTTTTAGAAGTAGGGATGAAGTAAAAGAAGGGATGTTAGTTGTTGTGGATGATTTTTAAAAACCTAAGCCTTACTTGAGTGCGAGAACTCTTTCCGAAAAGAC
>JAQQRF010001339.1:0-12960 GCA_030523145.1 Trissolcus brochymenae | reverse complement strand
TCATGACGAATCCAACGGTATATAATACTTATATGTTTAATAATATTGCCACCTAATCTAGCACTGCGACAGCGAAATTTTTTTTTAATATGGGTAGATAGAAATATTGCTGCTTTATATTTGAAATATACATGACATATACACGAGATATAAAATTTCATTTATATAAATATATTTTCAACATATTTGAAAATATTTTTTCGTTCATGTGGGTTGGAACACCCGATAACGACTGGCGTAAGAATATTTAATTCATATTCAAGCGATCCGATCCAAAAATTCTTAGCATTGCGAGACCTATTGACAATTAAAGCGTCGGATTCTATAATCGGACTTGCTCTCGGAGGTTATATTTCCAAAATGAAAAAGTATCGAGGAAATTATTGATTTCGATATACTTTAAGTAACTAAGTTGTTCTTTGGATGAAAACAAACGTGCAATCAAAAATTTCCTCGACCCTTTTTTGATTTAAAAAAAAGGCCTCCGAGCGCAAGTTCGGTTATAGAATCCGACGCTTCAGTTATCAGAATCCGCGATGATTGACTGTCACCGCGTGACATTTTATGTCATAACTTTTCACATTCAAAGATGAAACGTACATTTTTTTCCTACTTGATCATGCTTTTTTATTTTTTCTGGTTTGTTTTAAATTTCATTACCTGTCTTTGAAACATTAATTTATTATATAGTGCCTCTGTTATCCTTCTTTTTCCTACTTGATCAGAAGCATTGCTGTTTACTTGGATCAACAAATGTCAAAATGTATAGGAAAATGATGCATAAGAATGTTTCGATTTCATAAACCATTTTACTTGTCTTATAGTCAAGTTTGTCATTTTTTTAAAATGTACAACATTTTTTGATATTGAAATAGTTGAAATGTGAAACATATTAAAAAATTTAAATTTGCAAAAAGTTTGAGATGTAACAAATTTTAGAAATTTGACACATGCTAATTTGTTTATAAAATATATAAAACTTTTTATTATTTTGACCTGAAGCAAAGCCGGGGACCTTAACCGCTAAAGAAATAATTTCCAAGATTATTTCCCAAGACAAAAACATAGTTTTAAGAGATTTCTAAGGAGAGGAAATTGTCAACAATTAATTTGGTGCCACTATTCTGATGAACGAAATATCTAGCTGTTTCACTAACGGGGTACCCCTTTTTTGGGGTCCAAAAAAAGCCATTTATTGTCTGCTGATGAGTAAACACAGCAGTGCCTCTGTCACTGTTTTTTTTCATGCTTGGCCAGGGACACTGCCGTGTCCCCTGATATTTTTGTTGGTATTCAGAATTTATTGATGAATTGTTAAATTCATCTTGAAGTGACCGGATGAGACGAACCCGGGGATTACCGAAAACAGCAAATGGCGCAGTTGAATGATTATTTGTCACTTCACCCATGAATATTATGAGATACGTTTTTACTTTCAAGGCAGAGTTTCACACCCAAGAACGTCATATTCTCTCCCAAGAAACCATTTCTTCATTCCAAGGAAAGAAAAACGTGTTTCATTCTCTAAAAATGGGTTATGAATAACACAGTTTAGGTGCACGGGTTATGAAAATGTATTTTTCGTTCTATGTATCAAATGTAGAAACAATTCTATATTTGATGATTTATTGAATGAAAATCTATTTAATAAGATCGTGATGAGTTTTGACGTAGCTCGTCAACATGGAAATGTCATATTAAATTATATTTCAAATAACTATAATATAATTTGGAAAATTTAAACAATTAATTCTAATTATTTTAAATATGTTTTGTTTAATATGAAGTAAGTTTCATGATTTTGATAGCTGAGAATACTATCACGAGCAATGTAAATATTTGAAAGAATGGCCGGAGTTCGTGACCGGTTATAAAAATAACAACTAAGTAGAGTTCATTTTCATAAGCAGAACCGGAATCTACGATTGCGGTCTATTTCGGTCGAGTGAATTTACTTTCGCCGAGGTCATCGTCGTTGCATCGTTAATATTAGTGGCGAGCAGTGTGCGGAAGTGAACCATTGAGACCGAGTTGGCTTAGAGCTGACGGCAACATAGGCACGATTACGCTTAAGTGCATTTGCCCTTAGACGGTGAGACAGTTGCGTCACAGTTAGTAAACTAATTGCAGCACCCGTTTCAACTGTCACAAAGTGGAATGTCGCACTGAACCAGCGGTATGTCACGCAAAAATCGCGTATCCTATTGTTTATAAGTAAATAATATTGAAAAAAAATAGCATTGAAAAGCAGTTGTATTTTGCTGAGCTTAGCTTTGGCAGTCTTTTTGTTTCGTATTGCGGCACATTCGCCACTATATAAATAGTCGCCAGGTTTGAACAAGACCGTGAAAGCTTGTGGTTTCGTTTCGAATAATTGAATTTACCAGAAAAATTGGGGCGAGAGACAGACATAGTGGCGCGCAGCCTCGTATGATTCCTTTCTCCTTTTTTCCTTTTGTTCGCTTTCTCTTTGCCATTCAATACCCCTGTTTATTTTCTGCACTCCGTTTCCTTAGCAGCAAAATAATACACCTCGCATATTGTTCAGCGTCACCGACTGTAATATGACTCAATTGCTAATTTTCGATTTTCGAAATTTCCCTATTTCGAAGCAATATTTTTATATTTTCGCTGGAGCTGAAGAAAATGTATTCCTCAAGTGTTATTTTAAACTGTTCGAGAAATTATCTATCATTACCTTCGCTCGAATTGCGTTTAGATTATGTCATAATTCACAATGTTGCCAATCTTAAACGCAACCCTTCGCTTAAGGTTACTCGTGCACCCATGACGACCAGCTATTAATAAACGCAAAACACTATGCACTTGCAAACAAACACGTGTAAACCCGTTTTTCTGAAGGTTTGCATCTAATAAATTACTAATGTATTATTACTTTGTTAATATGTTAGTATGTTTCCATGCCATATATATACTACATATTTGTTTAGATACACATGTCGCACATATGCTTACATTTATGTAATCGTTAGGCTTCAATGTAAATTTGGATCAGTGGATAAGACTCATAACTATCACTTATGAGACTGCAGTTGTTCAATTCCGATTGGCGTGCACTTAGCAAAAAAACGGCTGGTTAATTTAATTATTTTTATAAACTTAAAGCTTTTATAGTTGTAACAATGATTAATATAGTTACAACAATGATTAATGTAGTTGTAACAACTTGACACTAAACTCAGAATAAAAATTTCATAAATCAGATAAAAATTCAAATGCCTTCAAGTTTTTTTTATATATATATATATAAATAATTTTTTAATATTATTAGATTATAATCTGAAAAAATGTAGCGCAACGTCTAACTTATATTATTATTAGTATTATTCTTAATATAAAGTAATGGTAAATTGCAATATTATGCTAAATTAGAATAATATTCAACTTGAGTATAATTTCTATACGGGTAGTTATAAAAAATTATATATGATTGCGAGAACAGCAATAAAAAAGTTAAAAAATAACAAGAAAAGAAACAAAATACATGAAACATGGACTGTCAGTGACATACACGCCTTCAAGTAGATTTAACGAGTAAGATTATGATGTCTATCAAAATGAGCGCTCGATATCTAGTTTATCGCAAAGGTGAGCGAGCCATAGTTCAATTAATATGTAAAGTAGGATCAAGAGTGCATCAAACATGATGACACTTTCTGAGTGTCATCATTCCCAAGCCTATCATTTCCTAGAGGATTGACGAAAAGTCCGACCGATCTTCCAGACGTCTCTCTTAATATAGTTGTATTTTCAATGTTTTTTTCTTGAGTCTTTCTCCTTATACGTTTTGCATCACAAAATGACTTTATTACTTTCAATTATTAAAAAATTGTCCGAAAAATAAATTTGACCAGTCAATGTGGTGGAAAAGGAAGAAAACTAAGAAAAACTCAAAATTTTTCGGAATTCCATGGATAATAAATTTAATCAACTTTTTGCTTCGTCTATCAACATTGCAAAATGAATCGAAAAATCGTTCAAATAAAACTGTGTGGCTTTTGTGAACAACTTGAAGAAGTATTCAGTTCCCCTCGAGCCGCAAAATGAACGGACCAAATCGATCTTCTCTCGGTCGGATAAATAATTTTCTTCGAGTAGTGTCTGGGGATATTGAATGCTCTCTAATTTCATTTGAGATAAGGATAAATGCAAATAAAACTGCGCGCACAATGCTGGATGAAATTAAAACCACACGCGGTTGCAAAACAGTCATTTAAATTCTGAATGAAGCGCTCTCGCGAATCCGTAAGACTCCAATCACAGAGCCAGCATAGTTTTGCGCGACGTACCCATTCATTCGACCTTCCGTCTTGATCCTCGTGTCATTCTTCTCGTTGTTACTTGGGAGACAAAAAAGAAATAATGAAAGAAAATGGTCATGATTTGAGAAGAATGGCCCACCGAGAGAAAAGAGCACGGCATCATTCATTTGCAATGAAATGGAGAAGGATCTCGTTAGGAAGATCTGGCGGGATTAATTTCTTATCTGAAACCTTTCGCGTGGTCTTAACCCCTTTTTTTCATCTTCACCGATACACTCACACGTACTCTTTTGTAAACTCTAATGACAGTGGCTCACGTCTGTATTGAAATCCGACGAGAAAGACCCTCGCGCAAGCGAATAGCTCGTCAGGCAAATCGAAAGCCGATAACGCGACACTAAATCCCATACACGCGCAGACCGAAAATTTTTCAGTTATCAGTTCGGTTCGCACGAATCGGTAAATCGCTAGAAGAAGAAAAGAATGGGTGGTGTAATGTCTGCGCGCGAATGCGATTGGCGTGAAAAATAGGCAAGAGAGGGCGATGCGCTACTAGAGATTCTGGCGGGGCGCCAGCGCTCTCACAATGATGGAAAATTTATGACGATTAATGAATGTTCGCTTAATTGGACGAAAATGTTCGATCTCGCGGAATACGCATAATTCAGCTTTTCATCGGCACTCGCGCGACATTATGCCCGACTCTCAGCGGGAGACCTGAACGTCCACTTGCACGCCATTCATTACCTCGCGTCGGAAAGCACTAGCGAGTAAAAATGTCGCGAAATTTCGGGCCAAAATATGTGTCGGAATGTGCGATTCTGTTTTGGTAGCCGGATGTGTAAAGGTACCGCGACAATAAGTTCGTGCTGCCCACAATAGTTCGAGAAACTCACTCTTTTGAGTGGCCGCAAAGTTTTGGCAAACTTTTCCCCATTCTATATGTACTTGAGGGGCAGTTGGTGCCTTTACACAAACGCAAAGTGGCACTTTTGACAGTACGTTTCGTGTGTTATTTTTTTTCTCGACTTGCAAAAGACACGACCAGATTACTTTACTTCTTGTGAATGGCCAAACAACGAAGATCTGACTAGAATTTTTCCTTTCGACGCACGAAAGGAAGAAAAAACTTTTATATTTCAAATTCTTTTTTCTTGCACGCTGTGAAACACACTTGGAATTTCAAAAGATGTTTCCTCCAAAGGTCTCGGTCGGATATTAATATTAATATAAAATCAAAAGTAAAGATGAAATGATTTGAAATTATTATTTAAAAACATTTTTCCTTCTCCGATGAAAATGATATAACTTTTTGGATTTTATGGCGATCGATGTACATATTAAGATTACGAAAGTATTGCGTATAAGAGAGCGCTCTTTTTTAACGCAAACGGGCACGAAAAAAGTGATGTCTTTTTATTGTCTCAAAATAGTATAGGTCGGTGAAATAGATTGTATAGGATATGAATAAGATAATAGTTAAAGACAATAGCGCATTCCGAGCCGCTCGACGCATGCAAACCCCAACGAAGACAGCGCTGAACTAACATCGACTTTCAAATAATGCGCACATTGGATGGAAACTGTTTCCCTTAAAAATTATGACACTATACGGTATGCTACGAAATAAACGAGCACGCGGTTGATATTTTTACACTTTCGTGTACGCAGGCTTCAATATGCAGCAGCTATTCTCGCTAGCATCATCAACAATGATTATCGCAGTTCGTAAGACCAAGATTATTAAACCATTTTTCAACCAGCTTAATCCATTTTCGCTGAATTATTCATAATCGCTGAGCGTCTTATCTGCGGTAAAACTAATGAAAGCAGGAGCAACTATTTTCATACAATTTTCCGACTTGAAAATTTCTGTGGTGGAAACCCTAAGACAAATACCGTTCAACTTTGAACTGTGCGATATAATTTTGAACCCAAGAGAGAAAAATTAGCCTGGGGTCGCGTGAGGTGAAAGCTAGTGGCAATCAGCGAGGATCGGAGTTTTGTATGGAAAAAGGAGATGAAATATAATCATAATCGGTGCAGTATCGTATTTTTTTAGATTCTTGCAGGATCGATATAATATCAAGTATTTTGGAGATTAACATTCGTGAACATTGATCGGAAAAAATACACATCTACGCTCAATATACATTATTTTCATTGACCGAGGAGGATTTTCTTTTTGCACCTAAAAATATGATGCCATTCAAAGCATTTTGCTTTTTAAAAACATTGATGCGACGCTTGAAGCTCGAAAAATTGATTTCCTGTGCACAGGTTGAATTAAAAGAGAGATGAAAAAGAAAATGGGGGAACATGAAATCATTGATGTGGCGTATTCATGAGTCCGCGCCCCAAGCAATCCTGCGAATGCGCCGAGGACAAAACGTGTAATTGTGTGAAACGGCTTGGATTCGTGGGGGCAAAGTGAATAGCCTGCGGGGGACTAAAATCGCACTTTCCTCGGATACGTCAAGCGGTGATCTGGATCCGATTTAAGTGTAATGCAATTTTTCTGGCTCGACGCGTCTTTGTATCGGCACACGCGAGAAGCAAAAAGCAAAAAAATGTTGAGGAAAGCCACAGAAAAAATCTCTAGCTGATCGTTTCGTCTTGCGATCGAGACATTGAATTGTCTCATTTCTGATATAAATCAGTTCAAATTGTAAAGTAATATCTTTCGGTTTCCCTTGGGGTTGACGCCTCTGCAGAAGGTGTAGCCGAACAATATAAAGCTGTCAGGATATTTTTTTACGTGCGTTACCTTTTGTAAAACGATTACGACTCCACGAAAAATACTATTTTAGATTGTTCCAATCAAATGTATGTGAATGTGTACACGCCATTTTCAATAAAAATATTATTTTCAATCGAAATAATGAAAAGAATCTAGTAATCATGATTTATAATTGAACAGATGTCAACCATTTGCATTCAGAAAAATGTTACAAAATAAGTTAACTAGGATTCACAGTTCAACTGTACATAGTTTGTTTTAAAGAAACCATGGATCCTGTTAAGATTTTTAAAGTTTTAGTACACACTTGAAAAATCGGAAGAATTTTTTCAATCAATTGTATTCACTGAGGAACATATTAGATATTGCTAAACTGATAGAATTCCCTGTTGAATAATCATTTGTTATAAAGCTGTATACTATTCTTAACTTAAGCAAAGCTCTTATTTAATAAATTATACCAAATACTATAATATAATGGTATAATGGACCACTTTGGCTGATATCATGCAATGATTTTGAAGCTTATTTGTTTTGCGATGAAAGTTTAATTATTGACGGCAAAAAGCATTGTAATTCAGCGCGGTCTTCGAAATCTAGATTACAGTCCATTGATAATTCTTTTTTTCATTTACCATTCCCTAGATTATTCAAACGCGAGTAATCGTCAATGCCCTGAGTATTATTAGACGCATCTGACATTGTTATGTCATAAATATTTCATACATGTTATTGATGACTCAACAGTAAAATAAATAATAAGTTCCGAAAATTGTTAAAGATGAAATTTTTTTAATATAGTTTTTAATTTTTTACTGTATTGTACGTTTTTGTTTAACTGTTTAAAAAAGTATTCGGTGTACATAATCATTAAATTAATTTTTTTAAATACCTCTTATTTTATATAGCTTTTTTAATAAAAGCTGTTATATCAAGGAACAGGGTCCATATTTTTAATAATCACCGTTTCGATATTTTGTTTATTGTTTAAGAAAGACAATGTTTAAAACACAACTGTAGATTAGTTAGATTAATAAATATAAATAATGAAACCGTTATGAAAATGGAATGTACAACTAAATTGAATCGAACATAAATATTAAAATTATTTTTCATCAATTGATATATTAAATACTATTTTTGTAATTAAATATCACCAATTATATACTCATCATCAATAATATTATTGAGTTTGTTGTTATTTTATTCTGCTATCGTCGATAATGTTGTGCATGTTTTCACTACCTGATGTAAAGTGATTTTTTGTTGATACAGAAAAATTTTTGTATAAAATCATTTATTTGTGCGGAAAAGTATAATGAATTATTGATTAAGATATTGATCAAAAATGTGATTGGACGATGTTTCGACGATATTTGGATGCTGTTTGTTGATTATCGTTCAAAGTTTTACGCTAGGGTCGCAAACGCATTGATGACAACTATAGTACGGTTGTAGGCCTAGCAAGCATCTATATGCTTGCAGTGCAAGAGGTTGCTGCGTGGCACATCCTGTGCGCTGTGAATTTTTCATCAATTACACTTTCTTATAGGGTGAAGCGGTTCCATCGACTAATCGTTTGCATTCTAACCACTTTGAATGTTGTTTTAGAAGTAGTAATCAGCAAATCCCAACCTTCTTCTCGAATTTATTTTGTTTTCTCGGAATATATTTCAACCAGGGTATCAACACATAAATTCTCGTAGTCCAAAAATCGAGAAAATCTTTAGTGTGCACAGAAGTCAACTATGGTTGACTTCTTTTTTTATCAGGGACCGTAATGAACAATTGTTCTTCCCTCAGATATATTTGATATATCTTCGAGAAAGCCGAAATTTGACTTTTTTGTTTCCAAAAATAAGCCAGATTAAGTCGAGTTGAGGGTCGGGTTAATTTTCACCCGACTTTTCTGCACGCGCTAAAAAAATCTAAAATCTTGTTCTCCTTTGGGGACAAAGGTGAATAACCTATGAATTACGGAAATACTACCGAGATTGCAGTATGTTTTGCTTCATTATTGAAGGAATCAAGGAAGTCGTCATCATTGTTTCTGCTGCCGAAATTGGTGTGCCGCGTTCAAAGAAACTATATCTGAATACTCTACCAGGGAAAAGGTTTTCGCCGCAGGATACCTGTCGTTAAGAGGAGCACAAAGTATGAAATATTGTTGATTTCGAAACGAGCTTAAAAAGTAGCAACAACGGTTAGGACGGCCACAACAGCACCACTATAATTCTTTCCACTCGATCGTTTATAATTTTTCTCAATCTGAAACTTAACATTTTTGAGATCAAAAAAAAATATATATTGCTCCCGAATATCATGAATGTGTCAACTATTAATAATCCTGAATTTGACACCCAGGATATTTGGCGTTTAACGCCGATGCGATCAGATCAACGTCGAACGGACTCCAACGTCGTGAGATATTACTGAAAATTCTGTCAAATAGAGACCACTCAGTGTCCGTGTTCGTCTTCCGCAGTTTTGCGTGGACTTTTCGGCTGATGCTATATACGGAGATGAAACGAAATTTTGCGACTTTTACACCCCTACCAATGGGTCATTAATGTGACATTCGCGAATAATAACGTGGAGAGTTAACGACGTTATGGACTGCATCCATAACAAACACCAGGTGTTCATTTTCCAAGTCTCAACTTCTCGAAGACAGACATCTGCAACACGATACTCCTGGGACGATACTCCTGGAACTCACGATCATTCGATTGAACAGAAAGGCCAGATCAACAATCGATGTTGTGCAAAAGGTCGTTGATGTGAGGCGATTGCAGAGAAAAGCTGGACCGAAGGGACGAAAATCTGTACAATTGTTAATCTCAACCCATTCATTTTGTCCATGTGGATCTTCATTCTCGCGCAAAATGAATGTCCCTATCTACCTCCAGAAGATGATTGCCAGCTACTCCTCGAGCTCAGTGTTGTCGTACAATTCGGGAGCAGGAACCAGATCTCGTCGCGTCATGAGTGGTACTTCTCAGGGATTATGCCTAACAACGTCGGACCTAGACATAGTAGACGCTTACTGTCTACGGTCTCTACCTCCATGATATTCTACGCAGCACGTCGAGCTGTGAATATCTCTTCATACTCGTGAAAATTAACTGAAGAATTCTTAAATAATAGCAAAAGCACATCACATTTTATTTATGCCTTCGTAAATTTTTGGGATATAAGCGTGAGCACAGCCTCAGTTTGAAGCATTTAACAGATTTAGTTCCAGTAAAAACTATATCCACTATAGGACCAATGATTCGGTGGATTCGTCAAGGGTTCATGTGATCAGATCCTAGAGTATGAAAACTGCTATCGCACATTTTTTAAATCAGTAGCAAATTCAAATTTGACGAAAGAAGTAATAACAAAGAAAAATCGCCTCAACGATAATGCATTTTTTAAAAATTAAAAAAATGAAAATAGCAATCCAGAAAATAGCAATCATAACCAACTTAGAGAGTTAAAACAAATTTTGAATAGAGAATTTGTTCAAATATACGAAAGAAATGAAAATTATAAGGTGGCCTATTGGAAATATGTAGTAAAATTTGTAGTTTCATATTTCTCCTTGTAAGACCTCGTGGATAGCTGTTTATGAACATTTGCAGGTGACTCAAGGGTAATTTTTAACTTAGAAACATCTGTAATCAATCAATCTGTAACTGAGAAACTCCGTAAGAGCTCTTTTGAATGATTTTGTCGTTGCTTTATCAGGGGTTCTCTCCAAGCATATATTCTGAATTTAACTGAGCTTGCCCTGATAAGTCCTCAAAGGTAACTAGATATCAGCCAGCATAGGCGTCCACTTCAAGTTTCTATTAGGGCCTAGTTCAGATGAATTAACCTGCATTTTATTCAGAACGGCGGAAATAAGCTTTCAAAGCGAGAAGATATTCTTGAACTTCGGAGTGTCATTAATACGGCAATCCATATTCCGACGCATTATGATTCTATCCGCTTGACACGACTCTGAACGACTTTTAATTAAAAGCAACTTAAATGACTTTGACTATGTAAAAAAGTATAGGAACCATCGATAGGAACTCTTGTATAAAATAGTGATTGGCCCACCTTAGCAGCTCTGGAGAAACAAAATGATTATTACTTTTAGTCTGGCACGAAGCATTGGTAAAATTCATAGCAATTAATTGCTAAACTTACGTTCCCTGTTTTTATTAATATGAAAAAATGAAAACATTTGGTCTAAAATGGATATTTTGAAGACAAAATGTAAACCTTTAACCCTGGAATTGATTAAAAATCTAAAATTTGATCACTGAGAATATAAACATCCAAGGTTTATTGCAAACAAATATAATAATGAGACTTTAATAAATTTGTTATTTTGTATGAATAAATATCATTTTATAAAGAATAAAATGAAATAAAAGATTAAAATAATTACTAAACTTTGAAATACATAAGTCATTCCAGCGAAATTCATTAGATCATGATTGCCATAAAATCAACAATCTTGGCCAAACTTTATTTTAATGTAAAGTGGATCGAAAAAAATCGGAACATGTTGTGAATACTGTGCTCTTTATGAAAAAAATGTATATTTTAGCTGTTTACAGACCTCTTTACACATTAAAAAAATTGTGGTTCATTATAATAAATTAAAACTGTGATATATATCGTAGAATTTTTGTTTCAGGATTCAAGTCGTATAAAAAACACAATTCACAAAATAAATTACTTTGAAATAGAAAATTACTTACAATAGAAACAACAGAAATTACTTTGATTCCTCCAAAAAAGGCATGATTCTTATTTGGGCACCGTAAAAACTTTTTATTAGGAAGAATAACATTTTCCAGAGCATATAATTCTTCTACAGAGTATCATAAATCTAAATAATACGCTGTTACACGAATTCAACTTATCTCATTAAATTCACGGCTGATGAAAATACGATTTTTTTATATCGCCATTTTAGACATGCTATAATTAAGAAATGACATCACCGATTTTGATTTTTTTAACATTTCATCTGTATAATTCTCATTTAATAAAACAAAGATATTTTGTTGTGTGCTGCGATAGTTTTTAAAAAAATATATTGTTAAAGAAATTTCAAACATATTACTCTGGTAGGTCTAAAACAAGGTTCCGATCAGTTTGCCAGATTTTACTATTTCGATGGTGTTTAGATCAATATCTGGAGGCCGGATCACCGAATTAGGCGGGTGATATGCAATTGCGCTGAATAAGATAATTTTGAGCATAGTTGCGCCGAAACTAATATACAGTTGTGCTGATTTTCGTCCTTGAGCAGTTGCGCCGAAATAAAAATAATTACAGCTCAATTGCGCTGAATAAGATAATTATGAGAGCACCGATTTTAATTTTGAATCTAATTCAAACGTGATTCAAATAATGAATAAATGTAATATTATGTAGTCGATTAAGTTTCGATTAAGCGTCTATTATTTTGATGAATTAGTATTGTATTGAGACAATTAGCGGTCAGTGATCTTGTTTATATGTATATTCGTTTATAAGTTCATCAATTAAGTCAGGGTCATTAAGGTCGTGAACTGATACACCAGGTGAAATGTTTCTAACTGTGAGTGAAAAGGGGAAAACCATAATAATCGAAAATGAATATAAGTACCGAAAGGATGTTTTGCTAAAAAGAACGAATCTGTTATTAAAATGGAGGTAAAAATTGCAAGGGATTTATTTTAACGGATGTTGAAGAAAAAAATATTGTACAAAGTTTTAATGATCTTCAGCACAATCACGACCTGCCGAAAAATTTGCAGTGGGGCATTTTATCAAACACAGTGAAATTGAAGGCTGCAACTGATTTAACAACTCGCGCGTCTAAATTAGCGAGGAATGAATTGCCGCTGATTCCCGAAAAATATCGGAAAAATGTAACTGTCGAAGACTTGAAATTAGTGCAAAAAAATG
>JAQQRF010001338.1:0-13000 GCA_030523145.1 Trissolcus brochymenae | reverse complement strand
CGCGTATGTAGTGCTAGTTTTCGTATGCGTTCGCGTATGGGTAAGACTGACGAGGTGACGCGTAAAATCAAATACATGCTGCGTAACATGTCGCTCCGTAAGATCGTGTACGCGTACAAAAAATCGTGTTTCACCAGCCTTCATCTAAAGGCACTTGTCGCTGATGAGCTGTGCAGCCGTGCCATCAGTTCAGAAGGTGTAATGCACGACATTTTTAACGCCTGTGTATATGCTCGTGGTAAGTAGGAATTGTAAGATATAGGGCTAAGAATTTTAACAACCTCCCTTACAAAAATTTTATCATTTTCAGCTATATTACAAAAACTTGAGGACGAATTTGACGATAACCTTGAAAAAATCGAAGTCGACCAACCGATTCATGAAGGTAATCCTGAAGTTTTCTTTGGAACGAAGTGACGATTGTGCAGTGTAAATGTAAAAAATCGTTGTTTTTAGACGCTGTAAATTCAATGCAAAATTTAGGAAACAGCGGAAATTTGTCGTTACAGCATGGTGAGGGGC
Organism: Trissolcus brochymenae; assembly: GCA_030523145.1. NCBI lineage: Eukaryota > Metazoa > Arthropoda > Insecta > Hymenoptera > Scelionidae > Trissolcus > Trissolcus brochymenae. The sequence continues at coordinate 12,478 of JAQQRF010001338.1, read as the reverse complement.
GTACGCGGTCGACATCGGCGACTGCTCAGGCAAAAAGCTATGAGGTCCTATCGGATGCTCGTCGTTACTATCGACGCTTCAGGACACAGGGTCGTTCTCTGGTTATTAAGTTCAAGAAACCACCACCGGCGACGGCTCTCAAAGATGTCTTAGAAAAAATCTTCACCGATCTCCACACAGTTTTAACGGAGGATCATGACGAGTGTGACTACATTGGTGTTTCCTGTCACGCTGATAGTTTTGCTCAAGGAGATTTATGGCTATCGTTCCGTCCTATTCCTGATTTCAACAGCTGTCAATTGTCAGATCTGATTCTCAGCATCGCTCAGAGCAACGCAGTTTTCGATATTGGCGAGGAATTACGAGTCAACTGTTCAATCGTTAAAGGTGTGCAAGGATCTGGAAAACCATTGAAACAGACATTCGATAACGTTAAGAAAAGGTCTGTACTAAGTTTTATAAACAGGGACAGTCTATGTCTTCCCCGCTCGCTCGTAGCCGCACAGGCTTACGCATTACGAGGCTCATCGAGGTCCGGACGGGCCCATGATTTTTGGGAGAAACTTAATTGTCTGTTTCAATAAGAAAAAGCGGTTGAGCTATCTAAGGAGGGTGGCGTGACGGTTCCTGAAAACGGATGTGGAATAGAAGAAATAAAACTTTTTCAACGACTACTGGTGAAGACCGGGTTTGCGATCGTCGTGTTCACATGTAGGTCTTTCGGTCGGAAGAATAAGACGCCCTTTTTAGACGGTCGTGATGAAACGCACGTAGTCTTTGGCAGTATAGAACATACTCTGTACATCCTGTATTACGAAGACACTCATCATTTTGAACCTGTTTTGAATATTACAGGGGCATTAGGTATTCGAAACTATAGTGAACTTTGCAATACAGGATACCGAGAGGTTGGAAAACACCGATGTGTTATGAAATGCTCAAGATGTTTCTCATTCCCGCGCTGCGAAACCTTGCCACAGATTAGGTGTGATGATTGTCGTCGTTATTTCTTTGGAGAACAATGCTTTGAAAAACACAAGTGCGCTGAATCGTTCACCGCGTCAAAAAGCGTATGCGATTCCATCAAACTCTGTCGCCTGTGCATGAAAAAACTATGTGATGGTACTCCGCATAAATGTGGCTTATCCAAATGTTTTACGTGTAACAAAAAAGTGAATTTAGAATAACATCTTTGCTACAGCAAAAAACAATCGTGACGCGTCAGATACGTTCCTCTACGTTTTCTACGATTTTGAGGCCCGCCAAGACACCCTGCTTGAGGGTTCTGATACGGACTACGAGCACGTTCCGACGCTATGTGTTGTACAGCAGGTTTGCACACTGTGTATCGAAGACAACGATTTGTCACATTGGTGTCGTTCGTGTAACGATCGTGAACACGTTTTTTCCACAGACCCTGTAAAAGAGTTTTGCGATCATGTTCTTCGTGAAAATACGTCTTTCAAAAGAGTCGTTTGTATAGCCCACATTGCCAAGGCCTATGATGGGATTTTCCTATTGCGTCATATTATCGACACTCGCCGCGATGTTCCCAAACTAATTTGGAATGGTACAAAAATCATCCAGATGACGTATGCGGAAAAAATTATATTCATTGACAGTCTCACTTGTTTCCACATGGCGTTGAGCAAACTTCCTTAAGCTTTTGGCTTTCCCGAGGAAAAGGGTTACTTTCCACATCTTTTCAATACAGTCGCAAACCAGAATTACATTGGTTCTTTGCCTGACAAAACATTTTATTCACCTGGCAGGATGACTGTTGCCGAAAACAAAAAATTCAATAATTGGTATGATGAACTCTTGTCACAAAATTACCTATTTGACTTTCAAAAAGAAATTGTCCACTACTGTAGAATGAATGTGACAATTTTGAGGATGGCCTGTCTTGCGTTCAGAAAAATTTTGCTCGACATCGGAGATGTTTGCCCCTTCACTGAAGCGTGTACAATCGCATCCGCCAAAGAGAGAGCGCCTGTCCGCTCTCGGGCACAGAAAACGACAAAAGACGACAAAATTTTGATATTTTCAGGTTTTCTTATTTATATTTTTTTCATATTTTCAGGCTTTTTTTATTTTTATTTTCAGTAATCAAAAAATAAAAAATGTTCTTATTCTCGTGACCGGTGCTATGAACACATCAGCGAGAAAATTTTCAGTTTTTTTATTTTCAGATTTTTTTTGATGACCATGCAATTTGTTGTCATGTGACGATTATAGGAGGTGTACCTCGGACATTTAGAGGTTACCTCCTGGAATCGTCACTCGACTACTGACAATGACCCAATTACTTAACCTAATTAACGAGCTGTCAACGCGCACTGACCCTAATAACCTATCGCTATCCATGTCTCACCACTAAGCGGCCTATATTACAACACAGCAGCGCGACAAAGATGCCGCAACAACAAAGATTCATGCGACATAATCAATGAATAAATCAATATTTTTAGCCTAAAGAAATCACACAAACAAAGACCTCACAATTAATCAACCCCCATAATAGTTTAACTAACCTCCGACATCCTTTAAACAATTATATCAACAAAAAGAAGTATCACTTCAAAACAAGTATATCACATAACTTCCGGCGTTCTAAGCACATATCTCTGTCCTTCTTCCACAAACGCACAACGTAACGCACGTCGCAAGCGGAGTGACAAAGACAATGTTTAAACAAAAACAACACAACACATCCATAAATAAACAACAAAGAGACATAAACAAATGAGCAGAAAGCCCCTGACCACATTAACAAACATTTAATTTGAAAAATATTAACGCGTCATACGAGCCGTCTCTGTCCAAACGCCATGCATAGCTCGCCATAGAAGGCGCGACAAAGACACACAAACGTACAAGGATCCAAGCGCTGGAATCATTTAAACGCTCAATATTTTCGAAGTAAAAGCTATCAACATACTAAAAAGTTTTAATAAAAATAAACCTAAATAACAAACGAATATTTTCCACCACCTTAAACAATTTTTAACATAAATAAAGAAAAGAAAATCCTAATAGCCGCATTTATAGCACTATCTCCCTCACACCCACAGATTACTCATACCTAACTGCTATTGGAGCAACAAAGACAAGAAACCCTATGGAAGCGCAAATCTCGAATACCTCCTATAACTCATATAACCCTAATCCTTCATCAGGAGAAAAACCTCCTATTATTAATGAAAAAATGATGAACAATATATAATTTATTACCAACTAACCCCAAAATATTGCAACAATTTAACTCCCTTTTTGATTACCTTAGAATTTTTGAAAAATTTTAATTTTTTAAATAAATCATTGTACCCTATAACCGCGTTAATCTTCCTTTTGAAAAGGAAGGAAGCAAAAAAAATAATTGATAAATAATAAAGAACAAAAATAAATAATAACAAAAATTGATTATTAAGAAAAAAACCGACAAAAAAAGGAAAAAGAAGAAAATTATATAAATAAGTTAACCAACCTACCTGAATCCCTCTTGCCAGCAGCAGAACCTATGTAAATATATATATATATATATATAACAAAAAAAAGAAGAAAAAATAAATAAATAAGTTACAAATAAATAATGGGGAAATACACAAAATAAAGAACAAACGTTTTAATTTTCATACATTTATTTTATTTATTTATTTCCAAACAAAGTACAGGGTGAAAAAGAAAAATCCTAACGCGGGAAAAAATCGTGGATATGACAGCTGTAATTTTTACCTTTAAAAAGGTACCCCCCACAATTGGGGCACCTCAAATCACGACGGCCCCTGCCCCAATCAGAAAACCCAGGAGGGCACACGTCCTGCTCTTGTCCCAGCTGTCCGCAGTTAAAGCAGCGGCGTATAACCCTAGGCACAAACCCCTTACGATCCCGTTGCAAAAGTTGGGCAACCTCACGTACAATGACCTCCCGGTCACGTACGCCCCTCGATGTGCCCTCCGAGGACGTCATGGATGGTAACCGGGGACGCCGCAGTGGCCTTACCTCGTCGTCATCGCTCTCGTGCTCAGCACCAGCACCCTCGCTCGCGGTACCCTCGTTCGCAGCATCCTCACACGCTTTACGCTAGCTCTCGCCCTGCGCCTCGGTGGTGTCGTGGACATTGTCGCCGCTCTCTGGCGCGGCGTCGCCCCGCGAGGACTTAACGAATAACAGCGAAATTGTTTTTCAAATTACCACAAAACCGAAAAACATTCATACATCCAATTCTTAGAAGAAGATAAATACTTATTTTTAGGTCACCCGTATATACACATATTTATTAGCCACCCTATATAAAAGAAGCAGACGAAACAGCAGATTCGAACGCGTGCGCAAACCGCACCGCCACCTTTTCTCTAACTGCGAACTATATTATATCGATTTAAATCCTAAGCGCTACCAACTTAAGAAAACGAAAAAACCCATTTCTAGTACTTAACCTAACTTTCCCTCATACAAATAAATGTCCCTACAGCAAAATAGTCCCTACACTACAGTACACACTGTTACATCCAATCGTAACGCTTGAAATTAGTCGACTCTTTTTGGGTCAATTGCGAACAAATTGACCCGGGACGAGTCTTATTTAAATTACTGGATTGAATAAACTGATAGAAAGAAGATAATATTAAATAAAAATGATACGACTTATCGGGACTTGGCTCCACAGATACTGCAGGTCTCCTGGCTGTCAACCGGTAATGCAGGCTTCTTCGTGGAGGATTTTAACAAGGCGAATTAATTTCAACTGGGTTTAAAATGTTTATATTTGTTTGTAAATGAAAGTCCAATCAAAAATACTTAAATTATACTACTCTATACTCAAATCAAAATCAACTAAAAATTAAACTAGTAAAATTTAATATAAACTTAAAACTTGATTACAATAACGCGAGCGCGAGTAATCCGTAAACACTTTAGATGCGATTTAAAACATAGGCTAGCATCAATACGACTACTAGAACTAAAACCTAAAAACTGACTACCTAGTTTGGGTTCTCCTATTTATACTACTTATCCCTACTAAAGGGTATTGTTCCCTCTCCAGGCTAGCTTTTAATGTGTTATTCCTTGTGTTTAACTAATTATAATATTACAATGTTTAACAATATCAGTGTACTTAATTATTAAATGTCCTTGAGTGAACTATTCTTTGTGTTATAAGCATTGATCATGACTTAAAGCTTAACTAATTATAATAATGTTTAACGGTGTTGTTGTTAAATCAGTGGACTTAAATATTTAATGGATCTTTAGTAACTATTCTTTGTGTCTTAAAACATTGATCGTAACTTATAGTTCAATTAATTGTATTATTATTAATTTAATTATATTTCTAGGAGTCAGCGAAGAGATGGCCTTTGTTGGATTGCAGTATGAATTACAATTGTGGGTTGTTCATGGGCCTTTGAGAATTGTTCAGAATTTGGATGCAGATCGTACCTATGCTTCTGGACTCGTCAGCTTTAAGATTCATCGGCTTGTCGAGAGAGTGAATTTGTTCATGGTGTTCTTCAGATCGTCTTAGAATGAAATTGGGTTTCTATAAATGAGAGCAATCAAATTTTATTTATAAGTTTCAATAATCAGTCTGTTTTTGTTTGTCTCTTGTTTGTTATATATATATCCTTGTTTATTTTAATATATATATATATATATTTTTTTTAGAATGTAAATAACGAATGTATGTATATTAATATAAATTTTCTTTTCCATGTGATTCTATTGCCGTTGGATAATGGCTGGATAAAGATGTCTTTGGTTTGGATGGAATAGCTTTTCCAGTTGAGAAGTAGCTGGCTGGATCCAACTTCTGTAACGGCAATGCAGGAGAACGCGTAGTCTTCAAGCCATCGTGCATTTATGGCAGGTTTGATGGGATAATTGAAGAAAATTGAAAGGAAATTTTTTTTTTTTTTTTTAGATGAAAGGGAAAATCTAGAAGTTGTTAAAGGTTTAAAATAGGAACGTAAATTTAACTTATCTGTAACAAATTAAGTTTGATTAGCTTATTTTGAGGACTTATAGCTTCAGATCAATTGTATTTAAAATGCTGGTATTTTTGATAGTCTGACTCTATCGGGTGTTACGATAGTAGTTTTTCTATTGCCACAACTTTTTTGCCACAATTTTGAGACTGCCAGAGGGCAGCACTTCTAGGACTTCGTGAGGTCCTGAGTACGTGTCGTCTAATTTTCCAGTTTTGTTTCCATACTTGACAAATACGTGATCTCCGATTCGGATATCTTTTGTATTCAACCTGTTATTGTAACGAACCTTTGATTTTTGTTTTGTCTGAATCAAATTATTTCTAGCAAGATTGCGGATAGTGTTTAGTTTCTCGACCAATTCTTTCAAGTAATCTCCGTGTGTGATCAAATCATCTTCGTTTAGCAAAGGTTCACTCGAGGGATAACGTGCTAATTTATCGTAGACCAAATCGAAAGGTGTGTGTCGTGTTCCTTCGTGAACACTCGTCTTGTATGAGAACATGGCAAGTTCGATCCATTCGTCCCAATCAAGGTTACGGTCCGCGTATTGTTTTAGATATTCAATAAGAACATCATGGGATCTCTCAAGGCTACCATTTGATTGAAGGTGGAAAGTGGTACTTTCAAATAACTTTGCTTTGTTGGGTTGGGCTACTGTAGTTGAGGATATCTGTGAGTCCAATATTGTCAAGTCGGGGCTACAAAATGGAATCCGGGTTTCAGCGTCTATGAAGATTAGTATATTGTTTTCTGTTGTACTCACTAACTTGTTGGTTAATTCAACGCCTAAAAGAGAGGTTTTCAATCGGTCGTTGTGTTGTCAGAAGGACAGAATTTTCAATTTCTTGAGTCGCTATGGAACTTCGGGATTTCCGGAAAGGGCATCCGAATTTACATTTGCTTTTCCTGCTTTGTAAACAACTTGATATTCATACTCTTCCAGAGTCAATCGCCAACGGGCCAATCTAGAATAGGGATCTTTTCCTGTACGAATGCTCACGAGAGGTTTGTGATCGGTTACAAGCGTGAATTTACGACCGTAGATATAAGGCCGGAAATGTATATTCTGTGCTGCTCAGAGTTCGAGAGTAATATGCAATGGGTAAATCTTGACCGATTGGGCCTTGACTCAAAATGCCGCCTATCGCGTATCCTGAAGCGTCGGTTGTCAGGACAAACGGTTTCTCAAAATCGGGGTACTGTAAAATTTGTTCTTCACAGAGGGCGTTTCTTAAATGGCTAAAGGCTTTTTCTTGTGAGTCTGTCCAATCAAAAGGGGTGTCTTGTTGGAAGAGGAGTGTCAGAGGTTTGGCAATTTTTGCAAAATCTTTGATGAACTTCCTATAGTATCCGGTTAAACCTAGAAATTGTTTGATATTCGTAATCGTTTTTGGTCTGGGAAAATTTTTGACACCGGAAATTTTTTTAGGATCTGGTTTTACTCCTTCTTCGCTAATGATATACCCTAAATATGAGATAACGATATTATACATTTTCTTAAAAAAATTCGCATTTATCGGGTTGAAAGGTCAGGCCAGCCGCGCGCAGGCGTTCCATCAACCTTTCGAATTTTTCCTCATGTTACTCTAAGGTTTTAGAATATATGACAATGTCGTCAAGGTACACAAATATTCCTAGGCCCTGAGGGCTAGATAATATCTGATCCATAAGACGTTGGAACGTCGCGGGGGCATTCCTCAATCCAAAGGGCATTCGAACATATTCGTAGTGCCCATGAGGTGTGGAGAATGCTGTTTTCGCGGCGTCTTTAGGGTCCATCATTATCTGCCAGAATCCGGAGGCTAAGTCAAATACGGAAAATTATTTGGCGCCCCCTAGTTGGTCTAATATATCCGTAATGTTAGGTAATGGGTATGCGTCACCTATGGTCTTGTCATTGATTTTCCGAAAATTCATGACAAGTCTCCATCTTTTGTTTCCTTGTGAGTCTTCCTTCTTTGGTACAATCCACAAAGGTGTATTATACGGGGAAGTTGAAGCTCTGATAATGTCGTTCCTTAGCATTTCTTGGACTTGTCTATTAATTTCTTCTTTGTATGCTGCAGGGTATCTATACTGTTTTGTGTTATATCGTCTGTTGTTGGAATTTTATGGGTGACCTTTTTGGTTGCACCTAGAGGTTCACCAGGTATGTGGAATCTGTCAGAGTGTTTTTTCATCAATTTCCTTATTATTTTGCGTGATTTATGATTAAAGTGATTTAGTCTGAGAAGTGATTCTACTTTTGTATATCGCTCGTTGTCTTCTGCAAGTGGAGTTGTGTTTGTTGTCAAAATGTTGATTTGGTCAGAACAGTTTGTAATCAGTTTGTTATTGTCGGATAATTTTTTTACAATTCCCTCGTGGGGAAGATTTTCTAGATGGGTCAAGTCCAAATAGTCAAAGGGTTTCTTTCTATCATACTCGCGAGTTTCGCTTGGAATTACGTCAACTTCAGGGACACAGATTTTCACGTCATAATCGTTTTCGTTAATTATTTGCAAGTATACCTTGCTATTCACACATCTAACGTAGAAATCCTCGATATAAACCTTTTCTCCTAACTTTACGCCTGGTATATATCCTTCGACCAAATCTGGATTGGCAACTCTTACGTAGGCTGTATATCTACTTCTTGAAGGAACATCGATGACATCTGGTTCGTGGAAAGGGATGTGGTCCTCACCTAGTTCTAAACATCTGCCTTCGTAGTTAATTATTACATCATTTTTCTGAAAGAAGTCAGTTCCTAAAATTCCGGCTTGTGGTATGGGAAAGAAGTCGTCAACGATGTGGAAAATGGTAGGGAGGTTTAGTATTGTAACGTGTATATATCCTGAAGTGTAAATTGGATTATCTGTTATACCGCTAAGTCTCAGAATTCTATCTGTTTTGATATCTTCATTAATTATGTATTTTCTTTTTATTATATTAGGACCAGCTCCTGTATCTAACATCAGAAAAATGGGCGTATCCTCTTTTGTTACTAATTTGATTGTTGGAACACGAGGTGTCGTGCTCAAATTGATGTTGGCATGTTCTATTGTTGGGTCATGTTCAGCTCCATTTGGCGGATTGTTTCTTCCCTCTGGTTCCCGCCATTGTTTATCGAGAGGGGATGCTCGTTTCCCGTCATCTGTCTGTTGTCGATGACCTTTTCTTCAATATTTTTAGTTTTGTCTGGTCCTCCTTTAATGGCATAACAATCACGTGCTGTGTGTCCAATCTTCTTGCACATTTGGCATACTTCGCCTTTTTTAACTTTGATTATTTCTATAACTTCATAACATCTATCGGTGCTATGCCCAATTTTGTTGCAGTATTGGCAAATCAGCGTAGGTCTGCGCACATTAAAGGTGTTGACTTCATCATTTTCGGTATTATTCTCACAAGCAAGTTGCACTTTATTTTCAACGGATTTTCTTTCGAAGCCTGATTTGTTCAAGTTTTGGGGCAGGACCTGACAGTCACGAGCGGTGTGTCCGTTTCCTTGACAGAGTTGACACATAATTCTTTGTTCGGGTAATTGTTCTCTGCTCCTGTGATGAGTTTTTGAAGGATTACCAGATCTATTTTGATTCTGAGGTTTATTGATAGCATACACATCTTCGGTGTCTGAGATACAATCTTGTGTGAATCTCACTGCATGTGATTCTGTTCTTCTTGATCTGGGCCCGCCGTGTATTGCGTAGCAATTTTGGGCTGTGTGCCCTTCTTTCTTACAGTATTCGCAAATCATAATTTGCTTCTGCTTTATTCGTTCTTGAATTTCTGGGCAAGTTGTTGCGTCGTGTTCAAGTCTATTACAGAATTGGCATTTGTGATCACGCAAGTCATTCACAGTAAACATTTTGTGATATAATTCTTCTTGTGTAAGCCTCACTCTTTCGGATCTCATATCTCAATTCCTGTGTGCATCTGATATCGTACTTTTCTCTTCCAGATTCAAGACTTGTTTGAAAACGTTCTCCAGGTTCTCGGATTCATCGAGAAAGTATCGCAACCTTCTTGACCTCCGTCAATAATCCATATATATGACGTGCAAATGCTTTCACGGCGTCTCGTTCGATTTCTATTTTTGTATTTAAAGGACAATCAATCCTATATTGGACCTTGTAGGCTTCGAGTACATCTAACATTTGGTTTTTTATACGGTTGTAGAAATCTACTGTAGCTTCATGGGGTCCTTGACACATATGAAGTTTTGTTCTCATAGTTAGTACAGATTCTCTCTGCATGTACGCGGATTTTAAACAGTCAGTTCTCGAACAGTTCTGAAAGAGCGACCGCGAATTAGGGCTCGAGGGCTATCACCTAGCTTGCTTTTTATGAGTTTAACTAGATTTTCTTCGACGTAGGATAGAAGAATATCGCGAGCCTCTTCACAACCTACTACAAACTCTCCAAAGTTTCTTCGTTGGCCATCGAACATGGGCACAACGGCTATTGCATCTTTCAAGCCGACAATGTATGCTTGAGGTAGTCGCTCTCGAAGTGGGCGAGAGTGTGTAGGAGAATCAACGTCTTCCTGGTCACGTGGTAGTCGGGGTGAAAAACGGTCATTAGGTTGTGGTTCATGTTGGTGAGTGGATCTTACATTTCGCCAATTATCAGGTATCGAGTTTTGAGGGTTTTGGTTGTAGAAAGTCCTTCGATCGAATCTTGAATTAGTATTTCCTGATCTTGTGGGCTTACGGAAAACAAATTCGTTTGGGGAATGTCGGTCAAATACCCTGGGTTCTCTCCTCAAGGGAGGCTCTTGTGAATGAGGTACATATCTGGCTGGTATTCGCGAGGTTCTAATGCTAGTATTCGAGTTTGGATTTGCGAAAGGGTATAATATTGCATATTTGAATCGTCATTAAATGGCCAGTGTATAAAGTTTTGTCTGGGCATGGTTCCAGTATATCTAGAAAAATTTAACCGTGGAGTGCTATTTGTGAAAATTTCCATAGCGTTGGAACGATAATCCTCAGAAATTCCTTGAAGGTTGTTTGATCTTTGGGGTATTGTTTTCTTACGTTCTTCTGTAATTCTCGTGAAAGACTTATTTAATAGTGGATTAACTGGTTTATCACAATTTTCAGAAATCGGTCGGTTGTTGTGTTGGTTATCAGTTATGTTGGAATTATCGGGGTTTAAAACGCGGTTTGTGGGGTTGGTAAAGTTGATTTGTAAATCAGTCGGGTCTGATGCTGGGGTGTTATTGGTAAAGGCTTTGTTTAAAACTGTTTGGTCAACTTTGGACGTATTGGACTGCTCAATAGATGTTTTTTCACTAATACTGGGGTTAATTGAGATTTCAGCATAGGTAGTGGAGTCACTGGGCGCGTTGACTTGATTTGTGATGCCTGATTCGTTAGTGCTTTCAATATTGTTATCTACAATTGTTGATTGTGTCACTAGTGGGGGGTTTGGCGTATCAAGAAGCGAAATGTTTTGAATCGCAAGTGGTAATGTACAAGCGTTTTCTTCTAACTCTTCAAAAAATTGTCTTTGTATATTTTGGTTCTGCGATATCTCAATCGAGGGTTCTGAGATACTGTACGTTCTACTCAAGTTTGTTTGTGAGTTAAGTGCGCGGGTCTGGCTACGCGTTCTGCCTCTTTTAATTATTTCATCATCAGAATTTAAATCTCTGTGCGGCATTACTGATAGAAATTACTTCCAGCGACATCAATACTAGAAATTTCTTGTATATTATTATTTGTAAAAAAAAAAATTTTTCTTTTTTTTTAAGTAAAATTTATGTGTTGACTAATTATTATTTTTTTTTTTTTAGGGTGCTTAACTGTTGCACAAGTATCCAAGAAAAACTCAATTGGTATATTCAACGTCTTTCCATGAATGAATACAGTCGGAAGTATCAAAATCGATGAAATGTAAAAATATGTTAAAAGAGAGTGTACATATAAGTCAATTAACAATATAGTCACAAAAATGTAATATGAATATATAGAACGTACAAATTATCATTAAATTTTTCCAATTAATAAAACATCGCGAATATATGGCACGTTATCCATATAAAAAGTCTATTGTACATTGTCTTATTTATCGATATAATTTATCGATATAATAGTAAAAAAATGAAATATCTGATATATATATTTATATATTTATATTTATAATGTTGTATATATAAATTATGTTGAATATATATATATAATATAAGGTGTTTCGGCATTGAAAATGTTGCTATTATATTTATTTTTAATAATATTTTTTTTTATATAACTTGTTCTATTATCATTCTCTTTGTAGTTTATTATCATTTCTTCTGTTTTCTTTCAATTTTCTGTCTGTATTGGTTTTATTAATTTTGCTTAAACTCAATTGATAATTGAGCTTTATTAATTTATTAATTAATCAACTGCTTAAATTAAAATCAACGAAAATAACACAAAAATACAAACCACCACCACATTTTGGAACCTGGCTGAATTAAAGTCGTCAAGAAGGTAAGGAGGAGATCAATGCTTATTTT
>JAQQRF010001337.1:0-24162 GCA_030523145.1 Trissolcus brochymenae | reverse complement strand
TTAATCGTAGAAATCATTGTTTGTTTTCATTTTTGAACCGAAAATCTTGTTTTAGTGTGCTACGAATTCTCCCATTATTATTGAATGGCGCTCTTCTCCATATTTTGAAAAACAACAATTATTCTAATTTTTATAAACAAAGTCCCTAACTCCGTGGCAGCAGACCTTACACATCACCTTAAGTACAAATTTAAAAGAAAAATAAAAGAAAAATGAAGATGAAAATTGTCCGTAAGAATAAAGTGCAAAACATTGTTATTATTTGAAGAACCGGGGGAATAAGACACGAGTTTCGAATCAAAACATCGAACGGGATCAGATTTTGTTAGAGTGATGGTGAACTTTTGCACAAGGAAGTAAAGTAGGCTTATCCGGGGCACAAGAGAAGTGACTTTGGTATCGGATTTTTATTTACAGGCGATGAAAAATGCGCATTGTCAAGTGTGCAAAATTTACGCGCTTGTCGTGCAGCTGTTTCTCCAGCTGGATTCGAAGTTTTCGCCTACAAATGCGAAGAGACTCGTCGTCGCGATGGAAAGTCTACGAAATTTTTCATGCCACTCAGTCATGTAACGCGTTCATTCGTGCAACAAGCGCGATAGGGCAGCAGTCTGCAGAACAAAGTGGAACGAGCAAAAGCTGAAGTTTATTAAGATTAAGGACTTCATTCGGAGTGCAGTACAACCGACCGCCGACGCGGACAAAAATTAAAACGAATGCTGCCCTAGGCGTTTATAATTATTGCACAGCACTCCTGCGTCCTTGTCCCCGAATTAGACCCCTTAAATATTGAACTTCTTCGCTAGCCGAGCTCTCACAAACTTTAGACACTCAAAAATGGATTCAACCTGTTTTGCAATATCAACTCAATCAAATATTTCATACATTTTATAATTTTCAAGTTCGAACGGAAAATTTTCCAAGATTCGTGCACTTAAGAATTTTATCTTAGCTCGAGACCAGTTGCGCTTTTGAGTTTAAAAATATAGAAATATTTATATCCACCGGTATAAAAATAAGTTTTGAAGATCAAATATCGATTGAGATTGTTCATTGTAATGAAAATTGCAATGGAATAAAGTTGCTGCACAAGGAGAAATATCGATAAGAGGCTTTGTTATGAGATTACTAACATTCTTGCTCTCGTTTTTTTTGTCGTCTAAAATTAGATAGTAAAATATTTAGCAAGGGATTGATATTGCTTTGCCTTTGCGAGTTGCACACAGGATTAAGTATAAAATTCAGCCATCAAAGGAGCTTTTGAATTTAATATTTATTAAAACAATGGCTGCGAATATGAGAGTAACTCTTTTGCTAAACATATGATGATATTAAACACGCTTGTGTCTTTTGATGGTTGAATCGTTTTTTTGTTATTGATAATTCATTGTTTAATTTAAAAAGTATAAAATTTGTAATCATTCGGGACAAATATTTGTGCAATCTGAAAGAGTTGAAGCAAATCGAAAAAAAAAAAAAAATGTTACAAAAAACAACTGAACAAATTGAAAAATGCACTTTCTCATCTAACATTTATCATTCTTTTATCATACATTTTTATGGACAATATGCATATTTTATTTATATTCTTTTACTACACCAAAAAGCAATATATAATTCATAAATGATAATACTTGAGGTAAATTAATATAGAAATAACGGAAATAGAATGGAGCACGAAAAAAGAATCGTTTTACAAAATGCTCCAAGTTTTTAAGTCTTTTAATCGACAGGTTCTTGTTTCAAATTTATTGCACAATATCCGGTTACGTTTCACTAGCTAACCACTCGAAGAATCTTGCCCTATGAAATAATAATGTATACGTAGCGGTAGTAAAATACTTTATGAGAGCTCTCGCGTATGATGCAACTGTGTAGCAAGGCCAGTCATGAATAATTTTTGTTATTCCAATTTAGATGGTTTGAACGTAATATGCTTAAGTTTTTTTTTTGTTTTTTTTTTATTTTTTTTTTATTTTTGTTTTTTTTTTTTTTTTTTTTTTTTTTTTTTTTTTTTTTTTTTTTTTTTTTTTTTTTTTTTTTTCAATAAATTGTTGTTACATTTTTCAACCGAATAATTTGTAGAATTTAATTCATTAAAAGTACCTAAAATAACTTGTAAAAATGCAATAGAATTTTTTTAACAAAATTAATTAAAAAATGTGAAACAAAAATATAATTATTTCGATAAACAAAAACACCTTGAATAATTGATTGAATAATTTATCAAAGAATTAATTTCATATTCACGATTAATTTTTATTTTATTTTTCATTATCATTTTTGTATACTCTGTTTACTCTTTTCAGGGCAAACAAGCCGATCGAAAGAAAAAAAAAAAAAAAAAATATTGCATGAACAACGACCTGTTTACTTGGCTTTTCATTGTCAATGATTTGCGCTGAATTTTGCGTTACGAACATTGACTGCATAATACCTTGTGTCAACACACATCGCGGCGTTCGTTAATGGATTACTTCTGCCCGTATGTTCCCAGTCGCATGGGAATCACAAGTAAAGACTGCCATTCATCCAATATTACGTGTCTCTGGAACCAAAAGTCCGGATTCGCCAAACACACGAGAAATTGTGTGTGCCGAAAAGTGATGCTTCGCTTTTCGGTATCATGCCGATGCACGCGAATTGTCTCGTTTCGGTTTACACAAGACAGGTTCAAAATAAATGATCGGGATGGAAGAGAACGACGGTTGAAAAAAAAAAAAAAAAAAAAAAAGTGCGGGTTCAATCGATGAGGATGTTTTCAAGGAAGGTATTTTTCGTGTCAAAGGAAAAATTTTGTTTTTCCTCGTTGAGTGGATGCCTTGTTGTGAAAATTACAGGGCTGTAAAATTTAGCGCAGTGTCGCTCGCGCGGCGCGACATTTGATTACGACACGACTGTTTTAAATATTTGACACGTTAAAAGTGATTGCAGGCAGCGGGGCATGAATATTTTATTTCCACGTTGAGTTAATGGATTAAAAGTAATAAACTTTTTACCAAACCGAATCAGAAAGCTTGCGTGATGACCATAATCGATGAACGATAATAATTATAAATTCAGTGAAACTGAAAAGCATGGTTATAAAAAAAAAAAAGAAAAGAAAAAATGAAACATTTTCAACCTCTTTCATTTCTAGGTTAAAATTTTGTGTTATCCTATGTGATTTTATAAGTCAGAAAGTAATATTTATTGTCACAAAAAATAAGAATACACTGTCGTATCTCAAGTCATTTTTTTTGTACTATGCTGGTGACCACTGGCATGTCTCCTGAAATTCCTTACATATGTTATATTCTGAAAAAAAAAAAAAAAAAAAAAAAAAAAAAAAAAAAAAAAAAAAAAAAAAAAAAAAAAAAAAAAAAAAAAAAAAAAAAAAAAAAAAAAAAAAAGAAACTCAATTCCAATGATAAAACGAAAATGGGTATGTTGAATTAAATTGTTATTTATAATTAAACAATTTGGAAATGTTTATAATAAAATAATAATTAAATACAAAATTGTTGCAAAATATGTACTACGAGGAAAATGATAATTAATGATGAAAAACATTTATTTATGATTAAATCCAATTTCAAATTCAATTTGAATAAAATAAATAGAATATTTTCAACGTGACGTATTGTTTGTTTCCCTTGATAATTGTAATACAAAGGTTGGAATCTTCCTAGTAATGAAGCTCACAATAAAAACATCGGCAACATGGCTAACAAAGAAATAATAACAATTGGTTGAGTGCTATTGAAGTCGAACTCTGGCACGAGGTATGTAAATGAAAATCAAAAGTACTTGGCTCGTTTTGTAACTGAACTTTTAAGGGCCTCTCATACTCTTTTTCGCGTTTTAAACGAAAACGCGAATGTTTGAACAACTCTAAGTTTAGCATAGCTCGGTTCCCAGTATTCGCTTTATGGGATTGAATTGAAAGGTAAGTAAAATATAAGAATATATTCATGATAGCACGAAACTTTTCGAGTTCAAGAAAAAAAACTTGATTGCCTTCGAGTTCAATTAATCTGATGAAAAAATATATCGATGGCAAAACTTTTCCTCAGCCTCTTTCCGGGACAACGATATGACATCAAAAGGAAGCATTCAAATTAGTCGAGAGGTGAAGACAGTATTCAAAGACATTTTTGAGATGCAAATATTTTTTATAAAACGATCCATGAAGCAGTCAAATGTTTAAATATCTGACAATTAGATGATTTTTTTTTTTTTTTTACAATTTAAGAAAACCAACGAGAAAAGTTTAAACAAAAAGATCAGCTAAATGTACGGCGTGTTTGTCTGAGACTTGATGTAATTTTTCGACTTAACAAACTTTCAGATTTTCGGAGTTCCTAAAGGTTCATTGTGAGAGGTGTGTTTGATGTTATTTGGTTTAAAGCGGCTTAATTAGAACCACACACCAGATTCTTGTCTGCCTGAAAGCCAAAAAGGGATAGAGGGAGAAAAAAAACTGGTACTCGACAAACAAATCTTATGGAGGTAACGAACCTTATGTCAAACGTTGCACATAGTCACGCGTGTAAATTCGCGCGGCGCAAAAACATCAGCCAAAGCACTTGTTACCCGTACGCCTCTCTGTGCGCGAAATGTAGGCCAAAGGACTGTGGCTCTCACGTTTTTATGCAAATACAATCCTTTGGCAATTGAGCTTTCATTTAATTGCTCAACATTGTAATCGACAAAGCCGCGAGAGTGCCAAAGCATTTTTCAGCTCAAAAATTTTTTTTCAGGCAACATATTTTTACACAAAAAAAAAAAAAAAAAAGTTTTTTTTTATTTTCTTCGTATAATCGCAAGCTCGGCTGAGTTAAACGATCCAATGCAAAACCTTAAATAATTTCAGTCGGGCGTTGGCAAATGCTCTAAATTATCTTGAAAGAAAAAAGAAAAAGATATGAAATCGGAATATATTTATCTTGAACAACAATAGAGGCGGATTCCATTTTATGATCCAAACAGCGACTTCCTTTTGTTCGTTGTCTTTGTATAATATTCCACTGAATCACTATCTTTCTCTTTATTGCACGAACAGCCTTACATACACACTTTTAGAATCATCCTGTGCGAAACGAGTTCGGATTTATGCGAGCATTTTGGCCATACGTGCTGGTTATTTTACCCTTTTTTTTTATTTGATTATTTTGCTCCAGTAAATAGGCGAGAATTTTCCGAAAATGTACACATTTTGGCAAACAAACTCTGGAATAACAAAATGTTACATGGTCGAATTTATTTGTTTTTTTTTTTTTTTGCGTTTTCAGGTAAAAGCTGACCCAAGCAACCAACATGGTATTATTGGATATCAAGTCTTGCATTTCATTTTAATAACAAAAATAAATAAAACGACATGTTTTGCCCTTGATGAATTGACTGTGACATTCAGGTGAAGTTTAATTTTCAAATTCTCAAAAAAAATAAACAATGAATATATTCTCAATTATTAACGACAAGTTGATGAAACATTTCGTAGGTGCAATTAGAGTAATTGTGACAAATGGTCTAAATGTGATGGTATCGAAATTGCATTCACAAAATCATGTACAATTCGATTTGAATTGATTGAATAATAATTTGATTTCCATTGAACGAAAAGATTTTATTTAACAAATAAAGTTAATTGATTAATTGAAAGGTGCCACAATTACCCCCACTGCTCCTTAATAAAATGATGTGACCTGAAAGATTTCAAAATTAAAAAAAAAAAAAAAAAATTGTCACTGGTCTATAAATATGTTTTGTCTTTTTACGTTTAAAATATTTCTAAAATTCAAATAAATGATACAACTGAGAGATTATGCATGAAGAAGAGGTGTGAACTAATTAATTAAATGGGCCGGTGTAAAATGAAATTATTTGAAGCTGTAACGTTTGAGGCAGTATCAAAAGAAGACGAGACAAAAAGAAGAAATTCGATAACAACGTAGGGGTGGGAGAGTGTCGGACTTGCATCCTCTTTCAAACACTTATCTTTGCACCAGCTTCGCTTGTTATGCGTCTGCACCCTCGATGCGACCTGCAAGCTTTCGAGAAACGATAAGAGCTTGCACTTCATACCCTATGTTGTTGGCAAGTCTGAATTTACACCAAAATCACGTTGTTTTCGGCTCCGAAAATATACGACTTCAAATGAGAAATGAAGGACGCTGAATATAAAGGAGAGATTAAGTCAAAATGCAATTTAATATATGCTTTCCTCTTTTTCTTTCTCCTGCGGAAGCTGAGGTAACAATTATTGAGTCACGGGTCGAGGGAAACTTTAATCAGCCGACCATAAGGCGAGCAAAAGAAAGAAAAAAAAAGAAAAAAAATTGAAAACCAGAGAATTATTTCTATAGCTGGGATAAAGTTAATTGAAGTAAAATTTGCGTGGATTGCATTGTCGATGCGAACAACGATGCCATTTACGAATTAGTTGAAAGAGAGTGAAAAAAGTGGCATCTTGTCCGACGTGGTCTTTGGCATGAACAAAAAAGGGGTGTAGTCAATATTTGCATGCCGCGAGGCGATGCCAAGGGTTCTTCAATGGGGAGACAAGAACCCACGTCATGCACTTGTACCGACGTGGACGTCGTCGAGGGTCGACTTTTAAGAGTCCTCCTTTTGTCGAAGCCGCAGAGTTGCAACTCGCTGCCACGTTTCTTCCTTCAACGGATCTTGCGATGACGCTGCACAAGATAATTACGAACCGGCGTCTATCGACCGCTGCTGAAATAGTACCGATCGATCTTACTTTAATTAAGATGATTACTCAAATACAGAGAGGATTATTGGCAGAAAAGTTGAACAAATCGAGTCATTTGATGCAGGCTGACTTGGCTGATTTATACTACTGAAATAAAAATGGAAAATGTACTAATGAACAAAATAGAGTTGATTCTTCGAGAGTCCTTTCAAGTTTGATTGAAAATACGTTACAAAACGTCTCTTTGGTTTGATAAATATTGAACGTTACAAAGGGGAAATTTTTCTTTTCTTTTTTTTTTGTTTGTTCGTTTTTTTTTTTTTTTTTTTTTTTTTTTTTTTTTTTTTTTTTTTTGTTTTTTTTTTTTTTTTTTTTTTTTTTTTTTTTCATTAATGAATTCCGTTACGGACAAATTGATTTTGCTGAAAACCACAGAGAATGAAAATTTAGTTGTCCGAAAATAGGACAATAAGGGTATAATTAAAAAGAAGTGAAAGAAAACGGGGAAGGCAGAATCCAGAAAGTTAGTTGGAATGTCGAGTCGATTCCGATTTGAATATAATTCTAAGAAACGGTGACGTAAGGGAAAAAGAAGACGGAGGAAGGAAGCAAAGGCACGCGTGCACATTCAATTATCAGTTGGCCGTGCTTGCGCAAAAGTTTTTGAATTCGGACTGCAGTGGCTACGGTGGACTTGTTCGATGCAAATAGGATTCGCAAGTTCAATGCAGAGACGGCAGCTGACCCTCGTCGGCCAGCGTGTTTCTCCTCGCGGGGTACAGCGCCGAAGAAACGAAGTTGCACAAGGCAGCCGCGTTGCCTCGTACATGCGGAATATTCTCAGGAACTGTTTGAAATTCACCCGACGCTCTATCCGCTTTGGGTTGCGTTCCAGTAACGTCCGGAGGATGAAATTGAAAATCCGATTTTGCCACCTTTGAAGCTGCTTTAGTCGAGGATGAATTCGACGTTAAATCATTCGAACGGACGAAAAAAAAAAAAAAAATGAATAAATAAATATATAAAAAAACGCAAACGGAAATGAATCGCTGTACAATCGCAGCCAACGCGATTGTTCGCTTAAAAAAATACCAAAAATCCATTTGTTCACACGTGCGAAGTTTTGATTACATTTTTATTGTATACTAACAATGCAGCGATACCGCAAAATCAAGAATGGTAAGTTTTTTGTTTTTTTGTTTTTTTTTTTATTTTAGTTTTACCAATTGGTTTGGCGTGACAGAGGGTGAAAAATTGGATACAATTTCGGGTGTCATTTCGTCGGGCAATTACGCGAGGCAAGGACGAAAATGAAACGCGAAGGAAAAATTGAATGAAAATGATTACATCTGACATGAACGCAAATTGGCGACATTACGACGAGCCATCCGCAAGATAGGCTGCCTTGTGGGAAATCACTGCATTCGCCGGGACAATTTATACGAAACGCTCGGAGGGGCAAAAAAATGTTAACGTTACAAATACTGCCCACTTACGACGACATTATGGCCTATTACACGTCGCGCGATAAAACCCGACATTCGAATTAACGGATAAGGATAGCTAAGGACGTTTCAAATTTACGTATCGCGCGCGCGACCTATTGGTTCGACGTCAAACTGAAACAATAAAAATAACGTCTTGAATACCAATTAGCGTCGCTTTGAGAGCGCCTCAAACAAGCCCCAGGCTGGCTTGTTTCAAAGGCCGAAACACACCTACGTCGAGTTCGGCTGGTAAATAATCATGACTACCTAATCCCCGCCCGAGTCGTTCAGTTTACGAGCCAGAATAGACCTGGGCTGTATCGTTTCTCAGCGAACCGGTGAATATCGTTGCAAAGTCGAAAGCCAGTTTAATTTGCGTAAACAAAGCAACTGATTACTTGTATTTTGCTAATGGAATAGCTATGTAATTATGACGTGCCTTTGCCGACCAAGTTATAACTAGGATAATATGCAAGTTCCTAAGTAGATTTGGATGGGTTCGTAATGGGACACTACGCTTATTCCCAAACCTAAACTAATCTTTATCAATGGCCCGAACAAACGTTCTTATAAACTAAACTATAGGACTAACGTGACACGGGATATTTTCCCCAAATGAGCCTCTTCATCATTCGAACTAAAATATTCTACAAAAAACCAAACCGTTGTTCAACAAATTAAATTCATATCTCTGGATTGATCATTTTTTTTTTGTTTGAATGCTCAAGTTTGTTCAAAAAAAAAAAAAAAAAAAAAACAGGGGACAAAAACATTGTGAGGTTGTCTTTGAAAAATGTAATTTTATTTAAGAACGGATAGAGATGAAAAATTGGTTATAACATATTTATAACGTGGATGTTTGACGAATAAACGGGGGAATAACGTAGTGATTCGTCGGCGGGAACTATCTCTCAAGTTCTTAAAGTGATGCGGTTATATGCATGCATCCACAAGCACATTTTCGCGTCAATCTTGACAAAAGCGTTCGCGAATCATTTCCATATAGATTCCTTGTTGCTCGAAGGCAGTCCTGAACTCGTGCCGTCTCCTTTTCTCATGCGCGTTTATTCCCGTTTGTGTGTCGCGAACCCGCTGTTCAGGAAGGAAAAGGTTATGTGGGATAAAAAACTAATCAAACTCTCTTTGTACCCCCTTACGTTACCACTGCGAGGATTGTCTCCGCGATGAAGGTTATACTTTCTTGCCGACTTATATAGTTATCGCGAGTTTTAATGCCGACAGTTAGTGAAACTAATTTTTGTAATTCGCGATAAATTGAGCAGTTTCGTATTCAACTCTTGATAATGCCCGGACAGGATGATGAGACTTTATTAAGAAACTGTTTCAACAAGCGAGCCAATTACTTTTTGAATATCAAATAATGGTTTTCGCATTTTAATTGGCGTTTGACACTCCTCCTTTTTGTTCTTATTTATCATCCCTGCTGTGGAATTATTTGCAGAATTATCAGGTCTTCAGATTCAGTTGAACGAATAACGTTCAAAATGAACGACGCCCAAGTCAAAGATATATATATATATATATATATAATATTTTTGTGCATAAATTTCGGGCGGTGCAAGAGAACAACGGAAGAGCGCCAAGTTTTGAGTTATATTTTCGAACTTTGTAACGATTAAGACAATCGTGAAAACTGGGTAAGTAGTTTGGAAAGGGGCACCGATAACGAGATGGAAACTGTTGATTAACTGAACTATTTCTCGGATGCTTTTGCGCTTGTCAGTCGCGTCTTACGTAAAACGTTACAGCGTAGCTGGGAGAACGGTAAATCGGAATGGTGAATGCATTCTTGGTTTGCGTTGATTCGTTAATTAACGAGCTGTTTATAATTGATCGTGAAGTTGAGCCATTTGGCAGACGGTTACTGAGCAGTCGTCAGAATTTCGGACGGTTATGCCGCTTGAATTTGAACAATGCATAATCATATGGCTGACGAGGGAGCTCGAATTCCGGCGCCTGTTAGTTGCGAGAAAGGCAGCGTTAAGATGAAGAAAACCGCACGGAAATGGGATCGCGGGGGCGCGGTCGAGTCACTCGGGAACTCGTGTCGATCTTAATTAAGCGGCAGTCGCAATTGGCTGCCAACGTTATTGACAACCGTGCGTTCCTGTGGCTGCCTTAGCACAATACGAGTCTAGTATGTGTACATACGCGATTACCCAGCCTTCCCTTTGCCGATGCCCCCTCGACCCCGGGCAGCACGAAAACGGCATTCAATTATCTTGTTCGAATAGGCAGAATGCACCGAATATTGTTGCCACACCCCATTTCGTAACGCGATAGTCTCTGATACACACCGCCAGAATTTCTCCCCTCATGTTTCTTAGTCGTGTCCTAGAGCTCTTCAATTATCCACCTCACCTGGGTTAATGCACTTCGTTGAACTGTGTAATTTACGTAATCCCCATGCTTTGAACAAACTTTAACACGAATAAAAATTGTAGACCCAACTTTTCATGGGTCTCCCGATATATTGATCTTTACCACTCGGCAAGTAGTGCGAACCAATGTTACGCCCGACACATGAAATTTAAATTTTCTTACGCTCCTCGAGATGAGATTTCTGCGGAGAATTGATTTGAAAACACAGCGTAGGGATTGATCATTTTCAACGATTGATCGTATAATGCGAATGAAATGAAAAAAAAAAAAAAAAGAAGAAATAAAAAAGATTTGATCATTAGGAAAGTTTCTTATTGAAAATTGAATGAATTCATCACTCTGCGCGTAATCAAGATTTCTTTTTCAATTCATTCGAATCCAATATTAATTTTCGAGCAATCGTTCCGCTTTCCCTTGAATAAAAATAATAATTTTTGTAAACTTTTATGAAAAACGTTGTTCATGTATGTCAATAGAAAAAGCAAATTAAACACCTTATTTGCCGATTCAACTTGTTATTTTCCAATAATGCGGCTATTTTTCATTCCGACATCGGGATCTATATTTGAACGATTCGGATGATTGATTTCCAAGTGGCGTACGAATCATAAGTACGAAGCTCCGCGGGGAATTAATACGAGACATTAAAACGTATACTTTACATCTCGCTGACAGACGAATGAACAGGTTCCCTTGAGAGTTATAAATTATGGCAAATGAATTCGTTCGTGTGTATTTAATTCAACGTGCAAATTAAATTTTCAAATGATTCCGGGTGTCTGGAAAAAAAAAAAAAAAAAAAAAAAAAGAAAGAAATGTTGCAAGACCAACGAACAGGACCAGCGAAAAAAACGCGAGATAATTGGAATCGCGAAACATTGAATAATTTTATCTCGTACATTTTTGTCGAGATTGTTGAGGTTTTTGTCGGCGGCGGTTCGTGCATTTCTGACGTCATCAATCTTCGATTAATAAAGGCTTTTGCCCGCACGTCTTGCTACCCTCCTAAAAACGGCTTTCTCTGTCAGAGAGCCAAGTAATGCGACAATGGAAAGTTCATCTATTGTATTTTGACGTATTGTTGGATTCAGCGAGACACCAATAGTTGTCGACAGGTACAGATATGATTGAAAAACGTCTTTAAAAAATAGCTCGATTGTCCCGGGCTTTGAAATTGAAATTGCAAAGTTGGATGTGTGAAAGTTTTACACTCGTCCAAGTCGAGTTCGTTCACAAGTTGAACTGTAAATAATTCCGTTGCGGTTTGTAACGTTACTTTAAACGCAAACAATATTTTTAAAAAGCATTTAACTATAATTCGAGAATTTAATTTTGCAGAAAATAATAATGTTTGATTTTGCATAGTAACAAAATGTGACGCTTGACGTAAAAGCCACGGAACAAAATATTCTGTGTCCACCGGCGTACTAAATTAAATCGCACAATCTTTTGTTTACAAAGATTACTTAAAACGAGTAAATTGAATATCGTGGATGTAACAAAAACAATTTGTTTATCGTTTCGCGTGAGAAAATAATCCGTGGATCGTTGCACTCTGTGGGGAAACATAATTACGCACTTTCAGCGAGGCATACAAGACTTTTCAATTATGAATTTGTGCTAAAGTAAGACTCTTCTTGAAACGGTAATTGTAAGTATAACAGTGCACTTAATATTCATCGATTTAAATATTTGACTCGAAGTAATTAATAAAATAATTAATTGCAGACGATTCGCTCGTTCATCTCGAACTTACTTCCTGATTATGCTGCTAAATGAAGTGTTCATTATTCACAGAGAACTCGATTTGAGATAGCTCGGCGGCTCATTGAACAAATTATCATTTGTCGATGCGGACAAAAATCCGTCACGACTCCGCGACGTTGGCGATCAATTTCCTCATTACACAGGTCAATCGTTTCGCATCGTCGATAAACTCTTGCCCCCTTTCCCATCAAGCAAAATGAGACTCAGCATTTTTCATACTTTGTTTCTAATGAACACGTTTTTTTTATTATTATTATTATTTTTTTTTTTTTTTCAAACCCAAGGTTTCTTATTTTTCTTACCGTTGGGAATAATTATCGATCAACATATATTTTAACCTAAATATGTATTTTGAAATTAAAATACTGTGAAATCGAAAATAATTAGATTGAGAACAAGTTAATGATGAGAAAAAGTATCCATTTTTGATTAATAAAAAATTATATTTTCGACATTGACAAGATGATAAAATGGCTCATATCTGTGTTCTTTTTATCAGTTCATGAATCCGCGGTTATTGATCCTGCGTACTTTTGACATGATTAGTTAACTCTAACGTGAGTATAATTTTAATTGTATCGCCAGTTTCTGCAAATGAAAGACATATTAATTAAAGTTATTGAAGTGATCAAATAATCTTTCGTTTGCTATATGATCCGATATAATGACCAGGATTGATATTGCAGACTCTATTGTTAATTATTCGCCAACATTTAATGCGATCAGCATTGGCGCAGTTTTATTTTAGGATTGACAATAACCGTGTGTCACTTATTCATTTTATTTAAATGGCTTGCCAATAATGAACTTTCAACTAACTCATTTTCAGATGCAAATTTAAATTCACGTGACTACGTAATTCCAATCTAGCTCCAAAATATTTTACATTAATTTCGAACGAAATTGAGTACCTTACTATTAATATACATTATATCCGTAATTGATTCACAAAAATTTTCCTTTTGTACGAACAAGTTGAAATTTCCTTTTCCCTTTTTTTTTTTTTTTTTCTTTCAAAACTTTGCTGGCAGTTATGGATGGAATAAAAAACGGTTTTAATTGAAAAAGAAAAAATCAATTTGCGTGGATGAAAAAATCGAGTCATTGGGTCGTGTTTCGCAAAGGGAAAAACCACGGGGACATTATTCGGCGGGGCATTAATTGCACGGCTGACACCGCTCGTGGAAAAACTGCATAAGATCGAAATAAACGGCGCGATAATTCGGTCGATACTGACGGCAGTTTTGTAGCAAGCTAAGCCCCGCCATCTATCCTCGTCTTCTCGTTTTTTTTTTTTTTTTTATTTGTTTCTCCTTTTAATTTGTAGACGTGATTTATCATTCTATGTTAATTGCTTTTCTTTGCCCTTCTCTTCTCTTGCGTTCTGCTTCCTTTAGCCGAGCAAATGAACTGCTCGCTGTCCTTTCGATGTATCGATTTTTTTTCGCGCTGTACGGCTATTTAATTTTCCACTGCACCGGTAATTATATTTGAGTTGCCGATACCAGCGACACGATAGAACGCGTCGTCATGCGATCGAGATATCGGCATGAATTTGTCGTGCGTTACAGTAAAAAAGAAAGGAGGAATGAACGACAAAAGATATCGCAAACTGTCGTTCGCAATGAATAATTGGAAAATCCTCGACAACTTTCTCTGGGGCAAACACGTATGCTTTCATTTGCAAACGAGAATCGCTCGTTTTCGTTACACAAAGTCGAGCATTACAAATGACTTTTTGTCGTGCTCTGAAACGTTATTCAAAATAACATCCGTCAAGGATGAAAAAAAAAAAAAAAACAGGGAGGAAAAAAAAACAGAGAACATTTTTTTTTTTTAAATAAGACAAAAAATTAATATTGAGATTAGTTCACATATTACTTCAGATTACTTAATATAGTGTGCAGGTTGAACGAAAGAAAACTGTAAGCTCGGTGCTTGCGAGAGATTTCATTTTGTGAAAAGAGAGACAGAGACAGAGAGAGAGAGAGAGAGAGAGAGAGAGTGGAAGAGAGAAGAGAAAAAGCGAATAAATGGAAAAGAATATATTTTTTCTCAGGATCGAGTTCGTCTAACGAAATTGAGGGTTTTCATTGTGCTCATGAACGTGACAGTTTGCAAAATTTTTCGTAGGATTGATTTTATTTGCGGCTTGCACAGTAGTGCCACTCAACGGGAAACGTTTGTTTCAATTTTTTTCCATCAGCCTGGCAGAAGAATTATTTTCCACTTTTCTTGTGGTGAAATAAGAAATGATCTGCTGGGAATATAGTCAGACGTATGAAAAAAAAACAAACAAACAAAAATAAAAAAAAAAAAAAAAAGAGCATAAAAATGTGATTCGCTATTTTCTTGTGCAATGTTTTTCATCCTTAATCGGATTTATTCAAAAAGCTGCGAGATGTTTAATTTAAATAAAATGAAACGCATTTTAGATTAAAAAATGTCAAATCAAAATTGGTGGTGGTGAAAAAAAAAAAAAAAAAAAAAATTCAGTATGTGGGGGAAAAAAAATCAAGGCGGCGTAATCTAATTACGGTTCGTTAATCTACGAAGACAGACTCATTTTTCTGGTTTATCCGATTTAAATTGAATCGTCGGTTCGGATCTCGTGAACGTGTTTATTTCTTGCTGTTTTCGTAATCTGCATTAATTTGTATCTTGCGCCCGACGAAAGCCGTGCGAAATTCCAAAGAAGGTAAGAGTAACGAGAACGTATTCTGCGCGAGACTTTTTACAATGTAAATTGAAAAAGCCCTCTATTATAAATAATTTAAATGCATTGCATCCAAGGTAAAGAGTGCGCCAAGCGCTCGTCCTTATCGAATCGCGAATTTCGGTCAATAACTTAGTCCACCGTCACGAAATAGTGGCTTAGCTTCTGGGGCAATAACTTTAACGGTCCGTCGAACTTTTGAATGCCAAATCAATTTTTTTTTGATTTGTCTCCCCATCATTTCCATTTTGCACGACAAACAAATATTTAACAAAAAAAAGGAACTGGAATTCTTCATTTCCATCAACAAAAATTCCAATTGTACAATCAACTATTTTTTAAATAAAAGAACGTTCTAATTTCAAACATAATCAAGCGACCCTTTTTTTTAAACATTTTAACTGATTAATTAACAAGATATGGAAACTTGCAAGGATCTACATATTGGAACGTAAAGCAAGTGTCTGTTGAAACTTGTAAGAAATTTGTTGAATGAAAAAAAAAAAAACATATTTGGCAATTAACAGTGAAAAGAGCTTCGGAATGCGAGGAGCCTCTGGTCGAAAGACGATGTGGATCAGTGGCTCTTGTCGCTCTTATTATTCTTCCTGCGTGCTTCTCTTTTCTACTCCTAATACGAAGGAGTATTCTTCAAACCGGTACGAAAATTACTTCTGAGGAGCCTAATCAGCCAGATTGCCTGCAATTTACCGCCCTTATCTTGTGATCCCAACCCCTTAAAACTTTCAGACGTGCAATCGTCTATCTCGTCTTTTCAAGACTCACGCTCTCGCCCGTCAAATATATCCATATTCAAAGTCTAATGCTTACGACCTTGTCTCATTAAGATGCTGAAAGAGATCCCTGTAACAAGATCTGCATTTCACGTTTCGGTTCAAACTCGTGGTCAATGATGTCAGACTTTGCACATAAAAGACTAGCCCTGCCCGAGCGGTGAACAATTTACTGTATTGCAAACTTGTAACAATTCTACGTTATTTGTCAACTTAGTTTTCATTGCGCTCAATCTTCGGAGTTTCATATCACAGAGTGTTGCACAAACTCAGAGACTATCCAAAAGATCGAATTTAACTTTGAAATATTGATCTAAAAAAAAAAAAAAAAAAAAAGAATTATTAACTTTTGAGGCAATTAGACGCAACACCAATCAATTGCTTCGAGCAATTAATATTGTAATAAATTGATGTTTAGATTCATCATGAAACAAATATATTGTAGAAGCAGATGAGTTTTCATTTCATTTGTCAAAATTTAATATCGTGATGCAAAGGATTGTCTACGGTGATGACGCGGACAGATATTTATTTCGTGAAAGAGGAAATGTTAGTGCGGCAAAGTCAAGTGAATTGAAGAGTTTCAACGTTTTATTTTATATAACCTCGTCAGAGATTGTTCAATTCACTTGACCTCACGGGAATAGTAGAAAGAAAAAGACACTCACCACCGATGTTACCAGCGGAGCTCAGATCCTTACCTGTAAAATAAAAAACGAATAGTTCTTTAGATAAAGAATAAATAAAACAAGCAGATGTGGCTTAAATAAATAACAATCTGTGATGCGATCGATGCAAATTGTGACATCGCGGTGCACTTTATTTGTACATCGATTATCGAACATTCAAATAGTACAGTTTCATTTAATATAATGAGTTTAATTGAAATCAAATATTGTTTCAAATTTTGAACGAACCTATAACTGAATTTGAAAAAAAAAAAAACAAAAAAAAAAAAACGAAAAAACAAACGTTGTACAAGTTTTCACGTTGATTTGCATAGAACGAGACGATAAATCGGCCAGTATGTCCATTTTGTTTTGATAAGTTGCGTTAGCATTGGCGAATCTTGCGATTAACCTTATCGATGAGACAGTCTCAGCAGACAAATGATGTTGTAATTACGCATTTAATTTATGACTGCTGATAATCAAGCCCAACTACATATGTTTGGGTATCAACTGTGTGAGTTGGACGCCAAAATTGTGAATCGGCCATTTGCGGGCTATAATCCGAGTAAGATTTATAGAATTATTTAGATTTGAATAATGTCCTCGGGGATAAATCGTGCAATTTCGGTCGTGGGATCACCTTTCTCGAAAATCAGAATTGCCGCGCGGAAAACATGACGATTCGGATTACAAATTCATTTGACGTGATGCGTCCGTATTATGCAATGCATACTAGAGTAGTTACATTATAGAGAAATTCCGAGCCAAGTGGTCACCAGCTTGGCAGAATAAAAACTCATACAAGCTTGACGCGATCACAACTTGGTTTGGGATATGCAAGATTGTGGATCCATTTGCTGCATAACACATGTACTCTAAGAACACCGGTGCGCCATCGCACGTTCATCCCACATATATTTTGTACACGCCCCGCACTTCTGGATTATGTTTTTGCGCATACACTTACGCGAAGAGAGTTGCCTGCTTCTCATTCTTGTGCCTAAACAGGCGTTTTTCCTCCATCGTTGCAAATGTTACTTTGACAATCAAACAGAAAAAAATATAAAAAAAACAATAATAAAAAGGAAACCAAGCATGATCATCTCACAAAATGTATTGTTTATGCTAAGTTTCTTGCATTCTATTGAGCTCCGTGACTGAGTCTCATTATTTCTGCTAGCCAGTCTGACAGGTTAAAGCCTCTTGAAAGTTGAATACAGACAAGAACGTTAATGAAATAATCGCTACATGGTTGAGCCTTAAAAAAAATGTCCTGCAGATGGACAGGTAAGAGCCTTGATAACCAAATTAGGATTGATGGAGTAGCCTTAACCGGTCTACGCATTCGGTGACACCCCTAGTGGTGCAAAAAGTACAGGGATTAACGCGCCCGTTGCAGTCGGGATCCAGCCAACGGGTTGTTGCATTACAAGAAAAACCTAAGAAATGTTTTTGTCCGGGCTTGGAGCCAAGTTGAATCGTTGGATGACTCCATTAAGCTGACAGAAAACAATGTAGAGTCCAGCGATATCAGATGGCTCGGAGCAGAAAAATGCTCGGGCAATGAGTGCCGAGGTAGTAAGAAAAAAGGAGGAGGAAGAAGAAGAAGAAGAAGAAAAAAAAGCTCGTTTGAAAAATAGTTGGCACTGTCTGTGTGGTCATTAAGTAGTCGAATCGGGTGTCAAGTACCGATAGCTATCAGGCAAGTCAGTCTCTGTCTTGAAATCGTAAAATCGATCCAACACTCACGTCCAATGAAAACGAACAAACTGCTGAGATTTATCGACACGACAATATCTAGACGGGGATGCATCTTATGTGTTGTTTTCAGATAGTTTTTATTTCTGTATTATCTAATTTGTGGGAGAAGGAAAAAAAAAAAAAAAATATATGTATCGCTGATGAAGCAGAGTTGATAAATTTAATGAATGGATTCGTAATTACTATTCCCCATTCGTGACTTGGTGAGAACAATAGGCCAAATTCGCGTTTCAGAAATTATTCTCCCGTTGAGAACGTTTTCTCTTATTTAAATGCTTTCTAATGAAACTACTTGATTTTATATGTGCGAGACTGCGTAAGAGATTCGCTCCTGATGAATTCGTCTTGCTATGCGGACGAGGTCCCGGGTAAATTATGTTTAAATATTTGAACCAATGTCAGAATGTTATTCTCAATCCTTAAGATTTAAGCCAAGAGGTAAGTGTATACAAAACTTTCGAATCAGATGCTTTGGATTGTAATTAATCGAAAGTCAACTCTCACCCTTCTTTCGTGCGTTGGAAATAAAATGTAAAAAGATGTTGCAATGACGACGGGATTTGGATTTTAATTGGACAGATTTGGAAGAAAAATTGCGAAGAGATTTACATGACGATGGATTATGATAATTCGAGGGGGGAGGGGGGAGAGAGACCTAATGGCTGCTCATTTCTTTGTCATGATCCGCAGACCACAGACGTTACCAAAACGGAATAAATAGCTCCGTCGTGGCGTATGCAAACGAGCTCGATATTAAGTTATGACCAGCCGTTCGTCTTGTGCGAAATTAAACCGCGAACTTGGCTGGCCGTTGATGTAGGACGGAAAAAGCTCGAGCCAGATCGCGTTCGATGAGATTCCTTTGCAGAAATTACTTTTGTTTGTGCGGCCGACCCAGTTGCGCGTGAAATCACGTCATTTGGCACAAACAATTTTTCCATTTTGAACGCCGGATTCAATCACACTGTTCGTTCAATTATTACCCCGGACAAATTTATTATCGAGATCGCAACAGCAAAGTTTGGCTGTAACTCATTTTCTAAACTTATAATGAATTTTCCCGCAGGGACCTGTCAAATCAATTGCTTTGCAATATTTTAATTAACAACTTTTTATTTATTATTATTATTCTTCTTTTATTTAAACATCGCATGACATAGATATGACATTTTTTAAATAGTGCAGAAAAAGAAGAGATAATTGAGAGCCAACAAAGAAAGGAAAATGTTAAAAATGCCAAATCATAAAAAAAAGCAGAATTGTTGCTCTCAGGCAGAATTGACAAATTTCGCAAAGAAAGCAGATACTAAAGTTGGCGAAGAGGAATAAAAAAACAGAGAAGAAGCATTAACAAATGAAAAGCGCGTGTTGCTAAGAATCGCGTGTTCGCAACTTTTACGAAGCAAATAAATCACGAGTGTCTTGCATCATTTGAATTGAGTATTATCTTGCATATCTCGCAGAATTGTTGGCGCAAGTCTTTTCTCCTGTCGTTGCATTGCGAACCCCCGTTTTGTCGAACGCTTTTTCTCGCGGACCCGTTCACGTCCGTCCGACTGAACATCGATCGTTACTACTTAAGCGATGATTGCCGTCGACCTGGTGCTTTACGTACGTCATCGCGCGACAATAAAATAGGTATCCGTAATGCTCTAATTAGTCTTTCGCATGTAATTTTAGCTACGAGCGTTCATTTGTAATATTTCCATTTAGAACTGGCATCTAATTGCGCGGTCGCTTCAAAATCCCATTTGTCAAGTTTAATTTCATTTTCATTCGACCAATTACGTTGCTTGCATTTTCTCCCCCCCTTTTTTTTTTTTTGTATTATAGGATATTACTTTCGTCTCCCAGCTTTCAGTGTAATTTGAAATCACTGTACGGATTCATTCGATCGTTCAACGTTTGACGAGCATGTAATATTTTCGAAACATTAAGTCGTAACAAAAATATCTAAAACAGATACTTTATTTATTATCTAACAAAAATAATAATAACAATTCATTGATTTTCGACAAAAGACATATATTAAAGAACGCTGCAATGTGACATAAATGAAGAAAAAAAAAAAAAAAAATTTTGTTTACTCAGGACAATTAATCCCAAAAGCTTTGTATAGCAAGCCGAAGTCGTGGTTTACTCAATGATGTCGACAAAAAAGAGCATAACGCGTTTTAATATCCTGCCAATTTAATGTTCTTTCACCGTTCTCTTTTGACTTTATTTTGATGTTTTCCCTTTCATGAGAGGAAGAGTTTAATGAAGTTCGCTGACAAAGTCAAGCAAACAGTAGCCAAAATCTTTTAATCAACCTGGAAGGTTTACATCCTTTTCAAATGTCGTGTATTCATTATTTCTGCGACTGTAATATGATCGCCCCATCTCACATTTTGTCATTCCAAATTCAATTTCAACGCAGCCTCATTATTTATTCGTTATCGAAATCATAACACAGACTTAATCAAAAGTCAAACAATCAACAAAATCAGATAATTATAAAGTTGCTGCCATATTTTGATTCTAATAAAGTTTTGTACAACAAAACAAAAAAAAAAACAAAAAAAAAAACAACTTTTGCAAAAGCCACAATCTATTTTTCTTTTGAGCTATATTTGGTAATCGTTAGCACGGAATGGTTGCTTGTTTTATCAATGCATGTTAATTTCGTTAGTTATTTGTTTAATTTTTTTACACCGGATCAAGTTTATATAATAATTATAAACATGCATCATGAAAAAATGATGGATTCAAATTTACCGGCTTGTTTATTAACTACGATATCGAAGTTAAAAAATTCAGTGAATTTCATTGAAACGTCCGAGTATTTTGTGATTCAAAGGTTTATCAAAAGATGAATGATTAATTATATCTTTATCAACAGACTCGGTTCATTTTTGTTCATTCTCCAAAAAC
The DNA here is from genome assembly GCA_030523145.1 of Trissolcus brochymenae. Taxonomy (NCBI): domain Eukaryota; kingdom Metazoa; phylum Arthropoda; class Insecta; order Hymenoptera; family Scelionidae; genus Trissolcus; species Trissolcus brochymenae. Next base: position 2,956 of record JAQQRF010001337.1, on the reverse strand, counting down.
AATTTGAATTCATCATTTTCCGAATTCACTTTCTAAATAACCAAAAGCGTTTAGATGATTTCCAACTTGTGCACACTCTAATACTTCTTGATCAAACAACAGTGTACCAACACCAACAACAACAACAACAACAACAATAAATTACGGCATAAACAAATGGACTTGAGATTGAGGTAATTACACGAATTATTCGCATATGGACGAGGCAACGCAACATTTTACAACTGAGCTGCACTTTGCACCAAAGCGAACACTCAACGGTATCATTAAGCGTGTGCGAGTCTATCGTATTGTTATGCAAGAACCGTTCGAAGTGGAGATTCACATTTGGACGAGATCCGCGGAACGAAGACGGGCCAGCGGTGCTCAGCGCCGAATAACAGATAGCGACGTAATTTAATGAGGCTTCAAACACAGCGTGGAAAATCTCGTTGAGGGCCGCTTTGCAATCTGTACGCTGTTTGCATATTTGTGAAACGAGCGTGCCTTGTAAGAGAAGCTCCGGATGGGAATCATATCAGCCTTATTATATTTAGCGAGAACAAACAATCCGGCTCTGGCAGCCGTGGTTGCAAGCCAACGTTATAACAGACCTCGCGACCACATAATATTACTTACTCGAAAACGACTGTATCGCTGTAATCGACTGCATTACGTTTCGCAGTGCGAAACACACTCGGAAAACTCCGCGTCCTGCGAACTCTTTTGTCCGTGAACTCGCTGCCATTATATTGCACACGCTTCAAAAAGTAATTCTCTTTTACAAACTTCATTACGAAATTTCACGGTTTTCAAGAAAACATACTTTTATTTTTCGCGACACACCGTTACGATTCTCTTCCGCTTAGATAACGCCCCTGTTCTAAACTTTAATTGCAAATGAAACAATTTTGAACAAGCAACATTTTTTTCGATTTTGAACAATCATCGGACAGATTCAATGGTGATCATTTTTGTGTAAAAAAAAAAAAAAAAAAAATGATTGAGATTTGATATGAAAGCAACGTTTGAATCAAACAAAATTGCACATCATTAGAATAATAGAGGGAATCAAGGGATGGTTGCGAGTGAAATTCCAAAGTACTTCGACGCGACTCCACGGCGAATTATTATCTAAATGACACTTGGGTTTGCCTCGAGACGCAGAAATCAGGCCGAAGATCTGACGCCCGGGGTATTCTCGAGAACTTTATGCGGAGATACAGTTTGAGTTACGACGATGGGGCGCAGCTTTTTGTTCGACATGCGACCAAATCAGAATGCAATAGTTGGGATCTTTATAGTCGTGCGGTCACGGAACGCATCGGGCGCCCCAAGTGGAATTAATTATCTGACGTTTGGCGCCGTTAATCACTTTCGATGCACCTATTTGCCATTCTAATTGGCCCGCGAAAACGATACCTTTCCGTTATAATTCATCATTCCGTTATAACTATTAATCGCTATTTATGAAATATAATACCAACCGGGATTTACGCACAGCAGCGGTCCATTTATCAGAGGCGCTGCAGCATTCGAGCTTCGTAAGTGATTCGAAATTAATTTTTTAATGGGGCTTTTGGGAATGATTAATTAGATCTGCGTGTGAATTTTCGAAACGCCGCGCCAATTAAAGGGTTCACCGGTTCAATTCATTCCGCCAATTTCGCTAACTGTTTCTATCAATCTGTCGGTTATTTATAAAATGCCCTCTCTCTCCTGATTGAATTTTTTTGCAACACCCTTATTCAGTACCGGACACGAACGTACATTCAGTGTCAAAACAGACTCAATTGTTTAAATAAACAATGTTCCAAAACCGCCTGAAAAGCTTGAGTACAACAATGTTCACGACTGAAATTTTCCCTTATTTAAAAACGAAAACTTAAGGTGTTGTGAAACCGGGAGTTACCGACATTACAGATTTCTTTAATTAAAATTAATAATATGATTGTAAATTAATTTAACGAGAAGAGCGCAATTTTCTCACTCATTTTACAAATTCCTATACACAAAAATTTAATTTTTATATTGTAAAACGTTGCCGAAAAGTGAGTTCCAGTTTTTGATGTGGAGGTTAATCGTAGAAATCACTTTCTATTTACATTTTTCAACCGAAAATCTTGTTGTAGTGTGCTACGAATTCTCCCATTATTATTGAATGGCGCTCTTCTTCGTATTTTGAAAAACAACAATTATTATAATTTTTATAAACAAAGTCCCTAACTCCGTGGCAGCAGACCTTAACTTTACAAATTCAAATTAGTTGGATTTGAAAAGTAGAAAAATGAGTTGACCATTTTGAAATAATTGATACGAGTTTAGTGAGAAACGACGATGCCGCTGAAATTGTATCTCTGGTTGATTTTTCGTAACAAAGAAACAGGTAGGTAAAATTGAATCGTATCACTAGACTGTGTCATTAGCCATGAAAAACGGTAGCCGAGTGACGCGCAACGTAGCATCATTGAGCCGCGCATTTCTGCCCATTCTGCACGGTTTTTACACGCACGTTATTGCCCATCATTGACGGCTTTTCAAAAAGCTGCATCGATCGCGCGAAGAAGAACCGTTAAATTTTAACAGGACAATGCGAAATTGGCGAGCTCGCGCACACATACCACGTTTGTTCGAAACTAGCGCGATCAAAGGCACTTGAATTTTTCATTACGTTCCGTGGAAAGTACATGATTTTTGTGTTAACGAGTGGGCGTTATGGTTGCGCCACAGTTTACTATTACCTCGCTTGTATCAGCAAGTGCTTGTAATACGTACCCTTTGTGCCTTTTGTGGAATAAAATAAAAAAAAAAAAAAAAACGTCAATAAAATAAACATGCCATACAAACACAAACGTGGCATACAGTTTAATTTTGCTTTTAATTCAGGGAAAGGTTTTTTTGCCCATTACCTTTCAATTTTTTTATATTTCAAAAACGTGTTACCACGGATGTGATATCGGGGGGGGGGGGGGGGGAA
>JAQQRF010001336.1:0-13037 GCA_030523145.1 Trissolcus brochymenae | reverse complement strand
ATATATAATGTTGATTTTTCGACTCTCAAGTTCAATGAGTTTTTCGTGTTACTATCAGAACCTTTACTGTGTTTGATATTAAGAGGATTTTCTTGACCACAGACGCTGGATTAAACAATACATTTCTATCGTTGAGAGATGATACACTGGTGGATGATTCATCATTATTTTATAAAAAATGTTTGGATTCCATAAAAACAATGAAATCAGTGATGAAAAAACGTCTTCCACTTGGAGTTAAATCATCGATTCAGACAATTATTCATCGGATCGCAGAAATCGCATTTTGAGTAAAGTGGCGACTCACGAATAAAAATGAATGAATTACATTTTCATACTAAAAACTTCAAACGATAATATGTTTTTTTTTAATTATAAGTTCTATTCTATTATGATGATAGAGTAAAAAACAAGACTTAATTGAGTATCAAAATATTGTTTTATTTTTCTAGTCAAGAATATAATGAATTAACATTTTTCATTGCACATTCATAAGACCTGCCAAGTTTTTTATGATATTCAAATAGCCTGGTGTTATTGAAAAATTTTTTCAACGATGGAAATTCAGTTTTTTTCCAGATTAATTACAATACAATTTTCAAGATATTTATATGAAAATTTTTGTTTATTGACTCCTTCGACGTAAACAATCGCACCATCGGTCACTGATGATCTTAAAATATCTCTGATGAATGTGTAAGAAATTGTTCCGGAATCATATACCAGTCCATGGTAATTCCGTATCAATTAAGAATTTGTTGACTTGTTTTGTGCTGGGAGATTATCCCAGGGAGATTCAGGTCGAAAGATGAAAGACATCTCTCTTTCATTGTCAATACATTTTATAGCAATTTCTTTTGGAACAAATTCTTGCATAGGTTTTAAAAACCCTTGCATGTCCACTACAAATTCGTACTCCATGTTTTTACTATAATGCTTTTAAGTAAACATCAAATTGTGACTGCCTGTGTTCTTTGAATGTGTTAAGAATTTGGGTTCTCGCGGTTCGCATCACGGGCGACCAGTTGCGTTCGCACAGGTTTCCCTGTCAGCGGCTTCGCGATTCTCATCGCTAACCTACTTGCGACTCTCGTCGTTCTTTGCAGGCAGCAAGAAAAGTTCATCCGGTGACTCTTGTCACTATTAAGTCATAACCCTCGTCACCTAAATGACCACCGTACCCGACTCTTGTCGCCAAACCTAAACAGATTCTTATCTCGTCGAGTTTTCTTCCTTTGTTGACGACTCTTGTCACAATTGAGTAGCTGGGATCATTCCAGGGACTGACTGAGGTTTTAGCAACAGTGCAGCAGTACCATGGTTCATTTAATTTAATTTTTTTTAATTACTAAAAACTTGTATTTTGATTTAAGTTTGGATTGATACGTTTGAGAAATAAATTCTTAACGATTCTTAGAAATCCAGATTGTCGCCAACTTATTTTCTTCTTACCTGATCCGAACTTGCCCCTAAATTTTTACAGTCCACGATCTCGAGTTCAATACAATTCAATATTAACAAAATATTGTTCAGAATGAATATAATATTTATATATATATATGTGTGTAAAATAATTTGGAGGTGTAGTGGGGGAAATCTTATTTCTGTCCATTAAGCAAATTGTGGACATGATCTCTTAAGTAATTAATATCGTCAGAATTAAATTCAATTTCTTTCAGAATTTCATCATATGTTTCATCATTTTTTTATACAAATCGAAATCCAATTTTCAAAATCATCATCCATGGCTTTGATTTTTTGTTCAACCAGAAGAATTCTATTTTCAAGATTAGAAATATCATTTTTCAGTTCATTTTTTACTTCATATAAATGAAGTCACTTATTGTTCTACATAATTTAGTTGACTCATTTTGAAAAGACATTTTCTTTACTTAGACTGTCCTTGAGATGATTATTTTCAGAATTTATTTTTTTATCAAAGTTATCTGCCCGTGTTCATGTTGATAGTATTTTTAACATGATCATTATCATTAAATAATACTTGAAATTTTCTGTCGATTAAATTTCTCACGGTTCTTAATCTTACAGCATTGTTACTATCAATTGATTCACCGATATTTTTCAAACTTTTGTTTTTAAAATCAACACTCTCCTCGTCACTGATAAAACTCATTTTGGAATGAGAAAATTTTTTTGCTTTACGCCCGAACTTGTCAATTGACATCGTAATACTAAAGAAAATTTTGTAATGCATAACATTATATTCACTCGAAATTTTCACTCGCATTAATTTCAACTCTCAAGTAAACAATTGATTGTTTAATACATTCGTTTTGTTTTGAACAATCAATGACAAATAACGGAGCGTGTACAAAAAATTTAGATTCTGTGAAAAAGGGTTTTCCCTTCTTCCTAGAAAATAATGTCTGAAAATCTGAATACATTTGATATAAAAATGAATATTGACTTGGGTTAAAAATTTGAGGTTAAGATTTCCATATGGATATGCTTGTGCGTTTAAATAAATTTTAACATCTCGCACGTTACATCTATTAAATCGTGATGCATTTAATTGATTATTTTTTTGATTAGTTTGCAATTGAATTATGATGTAATGTGGTTTCTCTAACTGACACGATGATTTTACAGTCCGAACAAGTTTTGTTGTTACCAACAAGGCTGTTGGTAAAGTAGGATATCCATATAACTTTACAAACGAAAAGACAGTGGAATCCGTTTATCTGTTGCAATCAAACTTATTTGTTTGATCTTTTGTTTATCGGTTAACCTTACATAAGCTTACATAATTTTTGAAATAATTACTTTACAATTTTGTGATTATTCTTCTTATCTACTGAGGATTAATTCATTTTTTGTCTCAACAACCACGCGCGTATAATCATCACAAAATCCTAACAACGTTCATAGAGGGATATTAAAATCAAAATAACCACTTGCATTCGTCAATGAATTTGTTTGGTTTACTCCATTCCATGAAGCATTTTCCGTGATATTATTTTGTGCAGGTGTTAATGACACACAGTTTTTCATAAGTGTTGTGATTCCACAATTTTTATTTGAATCAACCTCAAAATCATCAATGATATACCGCATTTCTCGAAATAAATGACAACAACCGTTATTAACAAATTTTGTTCGTTCGGCAGCAACATTTGCAGCGGCTGTATTTTTCACTAGTCTACCATATATTTGCAAAAAATGTTCACTCGGTAGGAGAAAATTATCAGACTGATTAATTACAATACGAATCTCATCTCCACAATTAAAAGATGTTGTATTATAAACATTATGGGTGTGAATTTCATAATGTACAATACTTTCATTAAAAAGAACAGGATCATGAATTTGTAAAATTAAATTAGCCATGATGTTAATTTTTTACACGTTAACTAAGACTCTACAAAAATTGAATATTGTTAGATGTTAACGCTTGTACACGTCTTTTAGGACTGATTCTTCTTTGACTTAAATGTCTACTTTTATAAATTTCAATTGATTGATTGTTTTCTGGTAATGTTGAGTGATTAATATTGTTTTCTGATAATGTGGACTGATTAATATTATTTTAACGATTGTAAATTCTACCCATTTTTTCTTTTAAACCGCTTTCATATGTAATCGGATTGTAATAGTTTTACCTCTAAAATCAACAAGGTTACCGTCTTGATCGGTTACACGAACTTGCAGGTGTTGTATTATTTGTTCGGCAACTGGAATGTATATAATTAATGATGGATCACTTATCAATCTATATCCGGTGGACAATTAATTGCAAACTCATGAAGTGTATAAGTTAATTTATTATTTTGATACGCGCCAGAAGCAATATTCATTCAACTTGTATTGCGTTAACATTTAAAATTTTTACTAGATGATCAGATTCGTGAGTTTTATTTGCATTCTATATTTGTGGATTAAGACCTAACAATTCGTTAAATGTATTCGATCTCGTGAAATCTATATTTTTATCACACCATAATTTACATCGAAGTGTGTTATTATTCGGTGTTATACGAATATGTATACCAATTTCTATTCTTAAACAATTATTGAGGTCAACAATTTCATGTGTACCAACAGGCAAAATTATTTCTGTATCACCAACAAATAATTTATCATTGGTAGAATTAATATTTGGAATGGAATTATATGTTATAAATTTCACAAGTCCTATAACATAGGATTTTTGTGAATCCAAATCGATCGTAGGCCAGAAATAGGCGACCAAAACTAAAGATGTACCGTTTAACGTTAATGTGAACGTGTCCATTGTCTACTGAATAATAACTTGAATTTAACTTTATTCAGCGTTAAGTAAAAAGAGCAAACAATAATGACTACACAAAAATAAGTCATCTGGTTGATCTCTATAATAATTATAAGAAATTTTGCTACCACGTCCGAAATAATTAATTAGATCTTCAGGTGGTTTTGAATTTCCATTAGAATCAAAATATAATATTTCTTTCTCTTTTTTCCTGTAAGCCACCCAGTGAGTACCTTGTAAATTTTTATCATCGAGGTTGATAATACAATTTTCATTTTTCCACGGCCGATTAGGCAACCCATTTCGCATGAAGACTCCTCGAAACTGTGGGATATTCATCTGTTTTGCATATTTTATAAGATCATAATTTCTAAGTGGTCAATGTGGTAGCGAGATTTAAAAAAAGGTTTTTCAAAAATTCATCACAAAGTTTTTTGAAATATATAATCCTAGACCACGCTTGTATGGACGTAAAAATAATTCACTCCTTAATTTCTTCTCTTCCATTGTGACGTGTGTATTTGGACAATTGATTATTAGCGTTTCTAATATGCGACATTGTTTTAACAATGCTGGACGCTCCTCCAGCTGGACCCCCTACAGCCGACAAAGCAGCCATGAGAGGTACAACGAAAGCCGGTAAGAAGCCACCGATTCGTTGAGGCATCGGTAACACACGAGGCATTCGAATTTGACTTTTACCGCCGACAAGTTTCAGAGCCTCGCGCGCACAACTCAAAGCTGTTTCAATTGGGTTTACTTTTTTATTCATTGACGCCCGCGCAGCATTCACAATTTTTCTGGAAGCAATTTTTCCTTTGTTTGTTTTCAATGAACAAAGAAGTTTCTGTTTACGTAGAAAATATAAATGGATTGACATTCTTGAAGAAGTTGTTGATTTTTATGATAATCGATATCACAGAACTATAAAAATGGCCCCCAATGATGTTAATTCGGAAAATAAAAATTATATACCCAATACTGTTTATAAAAAAAGATGATTCAATTTTAACGAGAAAGAAAAAGCGAAAGTTCGAAGTTGGTGATCGAGTTTACATATCAAAATACAAAAACATTTTTATTAAATCTTATTATTTTAATTGAAACTTGGAAGTATTTATACTCAAATGTGTTCACAACACGAAACTTACATCATATTCACAAGTCGATCATAAAAACGATAAGATCGCTGGTAAATTTTACACCGAAGAATTACAACTAGTCGAAAATCCATACTTTTATTTGATTGGAAAAATTTTGAAAAAGCGTGGTGATAAAATTTACGTCAAGTAGTTGGGATATGATGAAAAATCTTGGATTAATAAGAGTGACATTGTTTGAATCATCAACATAATTATACACAATTTCATCAGTATTGTAGGAAAGAACCAAGACACATGTAGCAGGAGTGGATTGCTTCAACGACGTAAAATCTTTAGATGAAAGCGAAAGTTAAGGCATCAAAAACGATTGTTTCCATGGATTATAATTCTACATGATAATTTTTAATTACAACATAGTGTATTGAAATAACATTCAAAATACTTGTTTCTTGAAATTTAAAAAGTAAAAACTGATATTCATACACGAGACAATTTTCTAATAATCATAAAAAAATGTAATAAAATGCAAATATGTTAAATAAAAAACTATCAATTTTTCTGCAACTGATATTTTGTTTCATTAAACCTTATTTTAATATAGGATCAATATTAATAACACAATTTCCTTTATATATATCAGATTTATTATGCCTTTAAATACATATTATATATATATATCATCTTCAATATGTTTTTGTTCCATCCATTCCATCCATCTCACTGTCATTCCCATCTTTTGATGTTCTATATTTTATCTAGTCTTCATTCTTAGTAACATTATAAAACCTCATCAAATTGTTTGTCGTCCCCAAATATTCAAAGCATAATTGTTTTTGTTTACATATACAACGTAAATTATCAAATTCGCCTTTATCTTCCAACAACATGTCATTTATTCTACGTGGTAGAAAACTGTTCACTAACTGAAGAATAGTTTGTTCTTTGTTGAAACATTCATACGTCATCACGATTTTTCTACGATACATTTTTGTTTAAATGGATCTTATATCATGAATTTTATATTTTGAAAGCAGTGGGCACTTACAGCTTTTTTTGGTGGATATGAAAATCCAGCCTTTTCGTTCAATTTGGTTAGGGAAATCTGAAAAAAAAATAATAATTGTTTTTAAAATAGAAAATATAATTTCAGTAATTCATTAAATTTAAGTCATAGACATTTACAAAACAGTCACAGGATTTTATAAGGTCATCTTATATTCATTTATGGTAACATATTAACATGATATAATATTTTATCAAGTTATTAAAATAAATTCAAAATTAAAGATACTCACCGATGATTGTTTTTTGCGGGAAGAGAGTCAAATGACAATTCCCAATTGGCAAATGTCAATTTACCTGTTTTTCACAAACGATTGAAATATTTTTCACAAGATTATTCCGACAAAAATTTAAGGAGAATAAATTTTCTTTAATTTGAAAGTAGAGTTAGAATCTCAATAACATTATAAAAAAACAGTTAATTTATTTAATGTAGTGTTTCGTTATAGAAATCCCTCCAAATAAAATCAGATAATTTTCAAGAAATCATCATTAATTTCATCAGTTTCAAGTAAACACTCAGTTTGTGCTTGTTGTGTTTCTGTCATGTGATTGTGTTTTATCGTGTTTCTAATGACATTTGTCAATGTAAGTATTAATATATTTATTCTAATCATTTGTATGTTATACTCTAATTTAATTTATTATAATTCATTAATTTTTATATTCTACAAAACTTTATTGAAGAAAAAAAATGGAGCCTACATTCAACAACAATCTGAGCTCTGAAGAACGTGGTGAGAATTTATCTATATACATTCATTATTATTCCATTATTAATATCATAATTACCATAATTAGTTATAATATTTCCTTTTCTTTTGTTATAGCCGAAGCTATAAAAATTTTTACCCTCTCAATGGTGCCGAGGATCGAGGGTGAAAATTTGGGGCGATCGAAAATTTACATAAAATGGAAACATGACGGCAGCTGAACAGGGCTACGGTGCATAGTCAGTGTGAGTTGAGACTTTATAATAAAGAGCGTAAGCGTGTCTCTCAACGGGAACGCGAAGTCCAATATTTCGTTATTAGGTTAGAAGGAAGAAATTGAGAAATAGATGAAAAAGTAGAAGGATTAAAAGTTTTGTCGCAAATAATAGGTGTAGATTAATTATGTATTATCATAATATGTATTAATTATGTATATTGTAGACGTGTAGATATTATATATAGAAGATATTTGTATGAATGATGTATATTTTATTTTTTGTATGAAAAATGAATATTCATCTTGAAATAAAATGAAAAATAAAATGTAAAAATGTGTGAAACAAAAGTTTTTTATATAAATATTTTTATTATTTATTTTAACAATATTAATTACAAATCATTTCCTGTCCCTTATTTTCTAATTCAGCCTTGATTACATCAATTCTAAAATGACTCCACGCAGGAGTGTCATATGAATTTGGAATAAAAAATCTCTTGTCATCGTTAACAGATAATGCTATTTTTTTCGCGAATTGTATAAACTTTGTGTAAATGTGATCAAATAAATTCTTGAGTACAATTTTTTGCGATGTCTAGTTTGATATAATTCACATAATCTTTGTGTGTGATAGATTTCTGTACAATACTTGATTTTACACCTTTTGCTCGTTTAATTTCGTTTTCACTTTTTATGCGAATACTATACATTTTTGCACGAAGCGCTACAAATGAATCAGCAATTGATCCATTCAACTCATCTTTAAACTTACCCGAACACTTTTTATTCACAATACGTGTAGGTGACAACACGTTCTACTAAATAATAAAAAAAAATCAAAACTTAGGAATCGAGCCGCAGCTGCGATTGCAAGTTTCCAAAAAGTCACAAAGAGAACGTCTTTAATGACGTCTCTGAAATGACGCGAAACAAATACAGAGACTAAAGGAAAAATTAAATACTTGATCAAAATATGATTTTGACCGAGCTCCAGAAAGAAAATAATATGAATTAAGTAGGAAGACGCTACCTAGATTTCATTTGATTTGAACGCCGTGTTTATATTGGAATTAATACTTTACTATTTTATATTTTACTGAATAAATTTAACTGTGAAATTCGAATAATAAAATAAACTGCCGAATTGCAAATTGCACAAACCAAATGAACTATTATTAAAAAATTGAATATAAGGCAAAGAAAATGTTTAAATCAAGGACTTAACAATCAAGCACACCTCATAAAGCACGCGCCACAAATACATTGCATGAGAAAAAAATAAGTAATCTCAAATGCAACAATTAAATCAAAAAAAATCAAGATACTACTCGAATAATAGCGAGATACAACTCACTGAATAAATTAGAACGATTTACAGAGAAAATTTAAGTGCCATAAATTCAAGCGAAAGAAAGAAAATCAGAACGAGCTCACGAAATTCTAGCCCGTTGATCAGCAATAAAGTCCTAAAGTTGGCCAAGAGAAATAACCGCACAACTGAAAAAAAATAGAATTCAAAATCACTGTTAATCAACGGTTAAATTATGAAATTCTACACAACAGCTAAGTAATTATAATTTTCCCGGTTGTTTATGTACCCGAAGTGCCGACCTTGGAGGGAAAAATTACAAGCGCGAAAATTTTGACAAATTCAAAACTTTATTTACAAAAATAAAGCTACATTTGAAAAGGTTCCGGAGACGCTCCAATGATCACCAACAATAGGTATGTTGTGAATGTTGTTCGAGTTCAGATCTGATGTGTCAAAATATTTTTTCACATCACGTTTAACGTAATTATATATATTTTCACATTTTATTATTGAAAAAAAAAAAAACAATCGGTGTTTGTGTATCCAAATTGAATGTTTTTACCGAAAGTAGGTTGTGAATATTCATAATAAAACTTATAGAAGAATTAGAATTAGAATATTCATCTTAGTCATTTCAACAGCTACTAAACCTTCGGCAAACGATACATATCGTTTGAAATTTGGTTTTGAAATCAATGATTCTAAATTATATCGGCCAGACTATTTTGTACATAATCGAACATCTGATCGTTTTTGTACATTTTCCAGTGTCTTACCATACACAGAATTAACAAGAAGCTTGTATAAATTCTTATCAAAGTTATTCGTCGCTTTTTTCCTCAAATTTATATTAATATTCATATAACTAGTCATCCAAGGAGTTTTTTTAAATTTTAATACACAATAAATTTTTTCTAATTTAATCCTATGTTAAAGGGCAAATTAAAGATTAGATAATAAACAACATATTATATTTTTCTTAGCAAAATTGCAAGTAATTTTTCATGTTTGGAAATCGGTGGTTTTATTTCACGTGGTAACATCGGATAATCACTCTGTTTATCGTGAATTTTGGGTGGATATGGAATCGTACATTCAATGAGATAACCTACATCAGAATCTTTTGGTATTTTCATTAAAACAAAATTTGTAACATCCTTTAAAAAAGCAAATTTGACTGTGGAAGTGAGGAAGTGAGGAAGTGTAAATTGAGTGAAGTGATGAAAGTGAGTTTGCGTCATAATATGTAACATAACTCGATTCTTTTGGTTGGATCATAGTTGGATTATAATTTTTCATAAAGCGATTATTAGCAACTGCACGTCGTACGGATGCTTGAACGAGTCCACCGCGACGGCGCGCTCGAAAAACTAAACCATGTCAATATCTGTCAGAAGTTCAAGTTTAACTTTTGTATGTTTGAGACATACATCGAAACTAAAACTTGGTAACGTAAAATAATGTGCTACATCTAACCCATAAGAATCTAATAAAGTTAATCGAAAGGAATCCAATACACACGCAAAATATCTGTTTTCAGGTAGATTGAGCTGTATTCTAACAAAGATTTGCAATTAAACGTTTTATAAACATTAAGGGCATGTTCATAATTTTCTTCACTAATTGATACTAATTTCTTCATTTAATTGATACCTAACACTTTCATATCAGTTACATAATTTTATGGGAAAAAACCTTTACGAATAAGTAAATCGAATTGTTCTTGATTTTCTAGTTGTGACTTTAATATCGTCTTTTTATCATTTAACAAGAGGAAGGATAATTTATCGAGTGATGTATTCTATTTTTATATTAGTATCTTATATATTTCATAACTGAAATATATTTCTCTGTATTCAAAAGTATAACATTAATATTACCCTTAATCGAGTTCGCTTAAGTCTCAATTATGAAAAGAATCTCATAATTAGATAAATTATGAGCAAATACAAGAATAATAAAACTAAGCTTAAAATTCAAATTACAGCTATTGCATGCGGTGCCCCTGAAATTTTTACCGGTTTCTAGGAGATGGTCGTGGTCTCATAGTGGTGGGTTCAATTCATCGAAGATTGCCCCACAAATGTGACAATTTGTCGCGGCATTGAAACGACCAGAATCCTCGTCAGTTATTTCCAAGGGCATTGGGTTCGTTAAAATTTATGCAAACAAAAGAAAGGTGTTGGAAATTAATAAAAATTGATATAAAATTAAACTAATGTATAAGTGTTTTACCTCATGAATTTCACGTCCAATTTCTTCCAACTCTTTGGCAAACTATTTGCCACAATCAGGTCCTGTTGTTGCTTGATATTTGCAGAAATTTGCATCATAAGTGCAGTGTAAATAATATCCTAGGTTGTAGATCTTATGTTCTTGGTAGGCTGTTTTTAGAGCTGTGTCTGACGTGACCTCACTTAATGAACATTCGTTGTTCATGTATATTGTAAATGGTAAAGGTAATTTTTGAGCATGATTTTTAAATTTTAATATATTGTTTCCAGACTCCATTAATGTAATCATGTATTCATTCAAAGTTGTTTTGAGGGAAAACCTCGATTTAATTTTTAATAATTCTTTAGGAAAAACCTATGCATGTTTTGAAAATGTTTATTTCAGATTAATCTTCAAGGAAAGGCCTCGACGTAAAACTCTCCCTCGATTGCGTCATTTGATCCGTATAATTCATGAAAGACAAAAAATGTCTTATCTAACTTAGAATGGGTAAATTTTGGAGCAATTTGAATCAGAAAATATCATCCTATACAAACCCAATCATTTTACGCAATGTCCAAATAATCCGATTATAATCAGAACTCTTAGGTCATAAATTTTAATCCGAGCAAAACAATGACTGACCCTTTTCGGGACTAAAAATCTTTTGTTTTCAATATTATATATACTAAAAAACTATCAGTTAATTACTACTTTTCGTTGAGAGCTCAAAACGGACACTTCGTCCATCGGAGACCGAGTCTCATTTACGCGTCCGAGTGCGCAATCTAAGGTGTCCGAGTACACCGGATGAAGTGTTAAACAAATTTCAAATGTCGCTATCGAGGCCAAAAAATCTTAAGTTAATTAGAGTTAACGCATGTAGTTAACATGTAATAACACAGGTTTATTAAGAATTTGTTAAATAAATTTTACGTGAACAGTGTTTGGAAAAAGAAGTGTATTTTTTCTCGACAACACAAAAGTAGTGGAGACAACGATTGCAAAAATATTTTTTCCCATTCTGCGTAAACAATTCAGATAAAATTGAACAAGATAAATTTTTTATCTTACAATTATGATAAATTGTTTCATCATCAACATTGTTTGCTAACATTGGCAAGTTAACATGATTGGTTTTTTCATTCTTTGTTATATGAAGTGGTAATATGTTTTTATTCTCGATAATAAAAATATTAACTGATACATCATTCTCTTTTTCAAATTTCAAAATGTCTTTAAAGGACCCCGAAAACGGAGTATTTTTGAAATCTAAAAAATTGTGATATGTCGGGTATGATGATAACGTATCAGTGTGGTGGTTCGATGGAAAAAAAAGTGCTCTTTATAGTTGTTGCAAAACAATTATTATATGAATTCTTCACGTTTATTACAGCTCTTTTTGATTTTATCCATTCTGGTAAATCTATCCACGATCCTGTTCGTAAAGGGTTGTATTTTGTAATTTGAATCACTAAATTTTTTATTCAGATAATCTCCAACCAGACTCACAAGTCTCAAACTCCTCAATGTCCGTTAGAATCCTCAATTTAACTTTGCATTTATACCAAATATTGAGATTCGTTGTCTCACACAATTCACTATATTTATTTGGAAAATATTTATCATCCTACTTTTCATTATGTTTAAATGCACCCGTAAACGTAACACTTGTTTTCACACATTTGAAGTCTTGGATTGCGTTCATTATATATTTCAAAACAAAACTTTTGCATTCAACCAAAAAATTTTTAGCATCAATAAATTCATCGTTGACGATAATTCCTGTGCGTAGACGATTGTTAAACAATAATTCAATCTCTTCCACTGCTAAAGCTTGTTTGTCTTTTCTTTTTATTCGTGAGTCGCAACTTTATTCAAAATGTGATTTCTGCGATTCGATGAATAATTGTATGAATCGATGATTTAACTCCAAGTGGGAGACGTTTTTTCATCATTGACTTCATTGTTTTTATGGAATCCAAACATTTTTTTTAAAATGATGATGAATCATCCACCAGTGTATCATCTCTCAACGATAGAAATGTATTGTTTAATCCAGCGTCTTTGGTCAAGAAAATCCTCTTAATATCAAACACAGTAAAGGTTCTGATAGTAACACGAAAAACTCATTGAACTTGAGAGTCGAAAAATCAACATTATATAT
>JAQQRF010001335.1:0-50793 GCA_030523145.1 Trissolcus brochymenae | reverse complement strand
AGTAAAGCGGTCACGCTGAACGTTGGTCTTTTCGTTAACAAATTCGTTAAAGTTCTTGAAAAGAAGTTTACGTTAACGACGTTGAATTACCGCGCCTACTATTAACGACTACGTTAATGAAATTCGTAACCAACTTCACTAGCTTCCGGTTGCATATTCGACGCGGTTGCATAAATGACCACCACCCGCGTAGCCGGCATTTCCTCCAATTCACCCACCAGCCAACACATGGCATACGCCATGCAACGAAGCACGGTATCCTAAAACAACAAAATATATATATAATGAACAACAAGCATAAAAAAACAAATCAAATAACATTACAAAAGAAAAGCATACAAGGAAAAACCACTTACCTCTTCTAACTCTGGAGCTAGGTTCCCCTCCGGCTCAATCGGCGTAACACCAACTCGCACACGCATTTTTTTTATTACTTAAACAGGAACGTCTCACTCAACGTGCCAACCAGAAGTCTGACCCATCACGATACACATACGAATTCATAGCTAATTTTTGCAAAAGTCATCTCAAAATAACCTTACAGACTAGCACACTTCGCGCCTCTTTCCTCCCAAGTGCCCGAACTGTCGTCATGCTGTCCGTGCAGATCGTGATTCTCTGCCGGGATACATTCCTCCCAAGCAGCTCTTGCGCACATAATCCCACTGCTAGCACATAATCCAGCTGCTAGCTCAGCTTAGAATATCGTGTTATGTTCCGTTAATGTATATGAGAAGCCATCTCCCATTTCCGGTCCACATATTCCCAACCCTATACCCGTAGGTGTTTTTGATCCGTCTGTATACCAGATCATGCCACCTGCGATCACCCGGTTTTCCTTCCAGTCGTCTCTTGTCGGTATTGCAACATCATATTTGCTCCCGAAAAGATATCTCCTGGTAATTCTATTTATGTTCATGCGTTGGAGGTCTGCTCCCAGAGCCCTCCTCTCAATCTCTGCATGACCATAATTGCTACTTCTCCACTGCCCCTCACACCTCAACCTGAGGGCCGATCTGGCTGTCAGCTTCTTGATCTCCTGGTCCACGCTACCGAGTTCTAGTAGCCTACACATGGCTACAGTGGGTGTACTTCTCCTCACACCCAGTGCTCCTCTGATAGAAACCGCTTGCACATGTTCCAAGCATTTCTTCAGAGTTTCACTTTTGGTTGCTTTCCACCATACAAGCGAGGCGTAGGTAATTACCGGTATCAGGAGTGTCTGGTAAAGCCAGATCACGTTACTGGGTTTCAAATCCCAGTTCCTCACAATAGCTCCCCTACACTTCATGTATATATTAAGTGCCTTATTACACTGTCTCCGCACATGCGTATTCCACTTCAATTTTTTATTTAGGTATACTGCTAGATATTTAACTCCTTTTGAATACGGTAGTTATCGCCCGTAGAAGTTAATCTCCCGAAGTCTCTTCAGTTTATATCTTCGTGTGAATATCACGATCTTTGTCTTACTCGGGTTCACCGCCAGAGACCGTGTCTCAAACCACTCCCTGATCATTCCTAGGGCAGCCTCTAGTCAATCCGGTAGTACTTCCTCATATTTACCCTTGCCCATTTGGTATGCGTGCTGGTGTGCACACAGAGAATAGTATAACAACTCCACTTGTCTAATGTGCAGATCTATCAGCTTTTCCAAAGTCTTCAACATGAAGGATGTCAGGCTGATAGGTCTGAACTCCTTTACCGTAGTGTAGCTGATCTTGCCCGGTTTTGGTATAAATACCACCCTGGTTTCATTCCAGCTCTGAGGTCATATCCTATGACCAGGCTCCCCCTCAAAACCCCTGTAATCATACCCAGGCATGAGTCGATCCCCTCCTGCATCAACTTGGGAAAGACTCCGTCCGGTCCCGGAGATTTGTAGGGTTCAAAGCTCCCTATAGTCCATCTCACTTTCTTGGGGGTCACCACCTTCGCTGCCAGGCTCCAGTCGATCCTCCGTTCCGCGTTCTGCCTACCTCCGCCCTCAGCCAACTCCTTTTCTAGCACGATATCCGGAAAGTTGACTTTGAGCAGCATTCGTAGTGTCTCTTCCTCGCAGTTCACATATGCCCCTACATTATTCTTCAACAGTTTTAACTTAGCATTGTTGTCTTTTGTTAACAGTCGGGCTAGTCTGGCAGTTTGTCCCAGACTGCCCATTTCTGAGCAAAAGTTTTCCCACGCTCTCTTTTTCGATGCTTGAAGTTTCTTTGGGCCTCTTTGTATTCTTCCCATTCCCTCAGGGTGTTCCTTCTTCTCGCCTTATTAAAGGCTCTCCTCACTACCTTCCTCGGCCTTTCCAGTGATCCATTCCACCAGGGAGCCGATGTGGTGGGTCTAACTGCCTTTGGTTGGCAGTTATTTTCATAAGCTCTGGTCATACTCGTGCCTAGCTGTTGCACCGTCCAGTCTAGGCCTCCTTCTGAACCATATCTACCTTTAAGGAGTTTGAATCTCTGTCAAAGTTCTTCCTTATATCCATCCCAATCGGTATTCTTGGGATTCCTCCTCCAGGTTGTGTCCATTTTCCATAAATTTTCCATAAAATTCCCACGAGTAGCTAGGAAACGGAGGTCCATCCACGCAGAGCCCCGCATGCGTGGGTAAGGCTGAAATACAAAGGGAGGACGCCAGGTATCCCTAGGGAACCGATTGCGACACAGCTTCCCCTGTGCCATGCATCCCTCGGCACGGTATCTGCACACCTTGGATTGGTGCCGCATTAGATGGGTGGCTTCTGTGAGCTTCCAGAAAGCCAGATTATTTACGTATCGGTCAACCATGCGACACAGTTGACCGATCGGATCACTTCTTGGTCGTCCCCGAGCTAGCTAAACCTCCCAGGGCTCATCTCATACCTAAGCCCCGGTATCGAACTCAAAGCCCCGACCGTTACTGTAGAGGCGACCCGCTTGTAGGGCCAGCTCTACCGCGTCGTTCACCTGACCCCTCGCGGGGTCCCGATCCGTTGGCTTTCTCGTTTATAGGGAAAGCCAATCCGTTCACTCTGGCAGAGCCCGTTTATGGGGATGCACGGATCTAGCGAGATCGTGAACTAAGCCTCCATACCAACGTCAAGGTCATGTGATCCCTAATGGAGGATGCAAAGACTTCACTGGAGCATCAATTTTTTGGGACACCTATCCCCGCGACTCTTGTAATTTTGATAAATACACAGTTCTATACGAAGGGCCAGGAACGCTAATGCAGGAAGCAAATGAAACCACATCAAACACAATGATAGCAGTAAGTTCGGCAGACATTAATTTTGCTCTAAATTTATACTCCAAATTCAACTTATGCGGATACTTCATCCAAAAGACCGAACACCCGAGACTGTTCATGTTAGAAGGACCTAAAGGAACATTTTTCAAAAACGCCAGTCGCATAGACACTTAAGAATTAGACCTTTTCAATTATGTTAATAGCAAATTTATTTATGTGGAAAAACACATAAAACAACAATTTTACACTTTATATCAAGACATTCTTTCAAAAAGATGCGTACTAGAGAGATAAGTCCTAGCATCACATCTTGCAATCGCTACTTTAGACCCGGAAGAATTCGCCCTTAGATATCTTAAAGATATCTAAGGATATTCCGCTGTATTAACAGGAGAAACGATTCAATTAATTAAATGTATTCCAGAAAAATTGAAAATAGCATCAGAAACTCGCTGTTATCAAGAAATACCCGTAGTAAAAGATAACAAAAAGATGGATGCAATTCACACCGCGACCCATAGAAGTTCCAGCCCCCGAAATCCTACAATCAGACGTAAATCCTAGTTGGACATACATTAGTCCAAATAACTTAGAAAAAACCGGCATATACACCGAACAAGATTTACAGCGTCTGCAAGAATTTATCATGCAACCGAGCGAACAAACTGCTGCGATCAATATTTTAGGTCGAGCAACGACCGGTCGCGACTTCTCCGACCAAGGAATTTCGATAGGAAATATTATTAATGAAGAAACATTGGAAAAACTAGCAACAAATACATGGAGAAAAATTTGGGACTGTTTCAGTGGTTTCAGAATGACTAGCGCAGATGTCCTAGGCATATATTTTGCGATAAGACTTGTCAAAATCGTGATAGATACCGCGGTACATTTCTTTGCCTTAGACTCTTTATACGGTTGGAGTTATTATTAATTGCAAGCTTGTAGGATTTCTTCACACACCTACTCTTACATTTAGGGCGAAGTGCCCCTAAACCAGCCGATGTCGAAAATGGAGACATCTCCTCGACTCTTCTCCTCCAAAAACTCCCCCTCCGAATCCTCCTCCTCCGAAAGTACCCAAAAGGAAGAACATTCCCACAAGTAGCGAAACAAGCGAAATAGATAAACAAATAGAATAATTAAAAAACCGTGTTAATAATTTGGGGAAACAAGACGCTTAAACTCATAAACGCATACACTTCGTATTATAGTTATACCACATTGTAATTTCATAAGTTAGAGATAAGAAAACATATGTAAGAAATGAAATACTGGCGCAAGAAATGTTTTCAGATTCCATTCACGAGAGCGTCAGCCAGATACACGACTCCCGATGACACACGTGAAATCTGCCAAACAAAACATTTAATGAAGGAAAACCGAAGACAACTAAATAAATACGCAATCAAAACTACTACTAAGGATCAACCAGCGAAAGACCAAAGGGGTTAGCCGCGCAATTATGTAGCGCAAAAAGGCACCCGGAAGATATTGTATACTTAGCATTAAGATATATATTTTCAGAGACGTGCTCGATTTTTGATGAGCTGTTGTGCACAAGACAAGTCGCATTCGAACTTAGTCTTATTTTCATTTACATGCTTCTTACGCGTACGAACTTAGTGTCTGTTCCGCGCAACGGACTTAAACTAATTCGATATTAATTCTTATTACGAATTCTCAGTAGAGTCTACACTCAATCGAGACCTCTCTCGACTCGCGACTGCGTTTTCTGTAAAGGATCGACACGTCTAAAAAAACCTATTCTTAAAATTCTAAAGAAATCGTTGTGACTCTACCCGACAACCTCAGTGCGTGGTGATGTCCTTTCTTTATGAAAGGGACATCACAACTTGAAGAAACAAACAATGAATTACCAATTTTTAGTGAACAATTTGTAGAATTAAATAAATAAGCGGTTGAATAATAATTTGCAATAAACAATATCAATGTTTTATTGTGTTTAATGAACCGATATATAATAAAAATTACTGATGAACAATATCATTTTTTCATTATTTTTAATGAACCATTTAGCAAAATTGAATAAAAAAACGGAGTATTAACAATTCATCAAAAAAAATAATAAAAAGAAATAATAAAAAAACAAACAAAAAGGAATAAATAAAAGAATTTAAAAAGGATCAAATGAAAAATAAGAATTACAAAACAAATGAGGAGACTGTAAAAAAAAGGAAAAGAAAATCTCAATAGGAAAAAGAGGAAGGGTTAAGTAATTAAAAAAAAAGAAATGCAGTAATTAATTTTCATTTATTTTATTTCTTATTATACTTCATTACATATTAAATCCGGAACGGTTAACCACCTGAATGTCTCTGGGTATGTCGTTTCAGGTAGCTTTGTGTTGTTACACTTAAAAATAAATGAAAATTTCATCATTAATGAATAAAAAGAATTTAATTATATATTGTAATTATATATTACCTGATTAAATACTTACCATTGCCAGATATTCGCGAGCCGCACCCGCAACTGTGGGGTATTGCTTTGCGGTAAGTTCCCAGCGTGAATGTTCCCCAATTAGTAATGTAGAACCGCATTTGTTGCGGCCTTCCTGAGGGCTGTGAAGATACATTCTCCGTGAGACACGATGTACGAGGGACGGTTAGACGTCATCATACCAGTCTTTGCACTGTGTCTCATTTTCCTGATTTCCTGGATCTGAAACAGAACAATTTGAACGTATAATTTGCACGTGTACAATTTGGAATTGTACACGCATAATTTGCACGTATAGAATTTACATGTACGATGGATATGTAATTTGTACATTCATTTATATATGTACATAAGATAAAGTCAAAAAATTGTTTAAAATATATGTACACACATGTTGTTGAAGCACTTCAACAACATGATCTGTCAACTAAGCCCAGGTATCGGTATGACGGTATTTTGTGAAGGAGTTGTAGTGACGCTGTCATACGATAAGTTATAGCTAAAATGAAAAAAATAAATAAATTTTATACGAAAAATTAATTAACATAAATTAAAATTTAAATAAATAAATAATAACCGAGTTATACTTACAAAATCACATTTGTTGGTGATTTGGAACGTCTCCGAGGACTCGAAATGTATTTTTTCTTTTTTTTTTTTTATGTAAATATAATTTTGAATTTGGTAGAATTTCGCGCTAGTATTTTTCCCCTCCAAGGTCGACACCCTGGGTATATAAACAACCCGGAACTTTATAATGAGTTGAGTTGTTAGTTGTTGTTTCGAACGTCATAAATTATCGATCAGTTGTTGTGCTTTCGTTTATTCGTCAAACGCGATTAACAGTGATATTAAACTATATTAATTTTCAAATTGTGCGAATAATAAGAACAATTTTAACAAGAATAATTTTCAAATTATTTGAAATAAAAAAAATTTGGTGAGCCCGTTCTGATTGGAATTTTCTTTCACTTGATTTTATGAAATTTAACCTGTCTCTGTAACTAATTTTAACTTGTTGCAGTGAGTTGTATCTCACATTTATTCGAGTAGTATCTCGATTTTTCGATTTATATTATTGCATTTGAGATTAAATATTTTTTCTTCATGCAATGTATCTGTGGTGGTTCATCAAGTGTGCTTAATTTTGAAGCCCTTGATTAAAACTTTTCTTTTGCCGTATATTCAATTTTATAATAATAATTTTTGCATTAACTTTCGATATTTGACATATTGTAACGGTTTTAGCGTTCATTTGATGTGTGCAATTTGCAATTCGGCAATTTATTTTATAATTTGAATTTCGCATTTAAAGCCATTAATCAAAATATAAAATAGTAAAGTGTTAATCCCGACATAAACACGCGTTCAAATCCAAATAAATCTAGGTAGCGTCTACCTATTTCGTTCATATTATTTTTCTTTCTCGAGCTCGGTCAAAATCATATTTTGATCGAGCATTTAATTCTTCCTTCAGTCTCCGTATTTGTTTCGCGTCATTTCAGAGGCGTTGATAAAGACGTTCTCTGTGTGACTTTGAAAACTTGCAATCTCGGCTTTTGCTCGATTGCTAAGTTGATATTTTTTAATTTATTTTTAAAATTAAGTAGGGCGTGTTTTCAGCACGATCACCTACAACATTGAATATAATTTTATCACAATAATTTCACTAATTTAATTAAACAAAAAAAATGTACTCTTGTTGTAAATTAATCTTTTTGGATAATGTTTGGAGGTTCTTAATATCTTTGGAAAATTGTATTAACATCTGGAAGTAAAGAAATACATATCATGTTTGACATTCAATTGTTCGCTTTTCCATGATAATCAATGCATTTTGACAATGATATTATAAAAAATCTATAGTTTGCAGTTAATCAAGAATTTTAATTAGAACACCTATTAAATTATTCCGTAAACATTTATATCTTTTAATATTTTAGCGCTGAAGTTATCAAAGTTTGTGTGATTAATAGATGAATTAATTGAAATGAAGAGAAATTATTTTAGTGATTAATTAAAGTGATTAGTAAAATTAAGTTAAAAAAGGTGAAGTGACAATTGTTATTAAATAGTTCTGTGAAATTAAGTGAACAGACAATGAATTGACAATTTTGATTAAACCATTATGTGAAATTAAGTATACAAACGGTCAACAGGCAATTTTTATCAAACAATTGTGGCAAATTAAGTGATCGAAGGGTGAATTGACAATTTTTAGTGAACAATTTTGTGAGATTAAACAAAAAAATGGTGAATTTACTGTCATGTTCGCGATTAACGATCTATTAATTTGTTTATCGAAATTTATTATTCTTTTTAATTAAAGGCGTTACTTTCGGGTAGTCATTACCGGCCCAGTCATTAACTTATTTAACATATTATACGCGTTCATCGCTCTCTGTCGCAACCACTCATTGCTCATTGCTAAGAGCAATGAACGTCACATGCAACTATGCATTTTCGGGTTCCATAAATAATGCCACCACCATCGTCTTGGGGCTACAACCGCGTAGCAACTAATTAATATATAAACACCTGATTTACCTATAATCAGTGCTCAGTCTTGGTGCAGCATCTGACTGTCCTCAAATTGTTCAGCGGAGTATATTAAATAAAATATATTCGTTCAAATTTAAATAATTCTATTCGTAATTCTACCCGATAACCTCAGCACGTGGTATACTTTTCGTAAAAAGGGACATCACATGACATGTAATTAAACAATTTTCTGACTTTAAATAAACAGAGGGACAAGTTTTAGTGAACAATTTTGTGAGATTAAGTGAACAAACGAAAAAATTGAAAAATTCTATTAAACAGTAAATGTTTCGTCGAAACAATATGATTTATTTAAATATTAGTTCAATCGAATTTTTGTAGTTTTTTTTTAAATTAGGTCATATTTTTCGTTTGGATTTTGTTCAAGTTTGTCATCTTAATTTTATTATTTCGTTTTAAGAAAGGCTTTGTCGCAATAAAATGAAAAAGAATCGATTAAATTACTTGGCCATAAAAAGGCACCAAAAAATATAATCATAGGAAAAATATAATGAACGACACATGGCGTTTCCGAACATATTTTGGAAACGTTCGCGGCCTTTATCTTAAATCCGACCATATTTTTCAACAAACAGATGCTGATCGTAAAACTTAAGTGGCACTATGTCTTTTTGGCGGTAATAAAATAAAATAACAAAACATAATTCTATGAGTTGCCTCTCCATGTAGGCGCAAACCAAAAATGTATTTTGTTGTCCATAGGATCTAAAAACATATTTCTCAGTTTTTGTTTGAGCTCTAACCGGTCAATTCGTGCGAGTGCAGCATTTCCAGCACTCATATTTGAACGCACTTTACGCGTTAGTTTTCAAGTACACTGGAAAAAACGATAACAACACAAAGTAACGCGAACAAGGTAAATTCTCTACCTTATTTTTGTTTTTTTTTTGTAATTTGTTTTTTTTATTTAATTTTGGTTTGACTTTTCAGATCGTTATGCCCCAGGCATAATTAATAATTTTTTATAAACATTTTATTTAAATATCAAATTTCACATTTTTTTATGAATGCTCAAGTTTCAATTTCGCAATAAGGCCAAATGCGCTCGCACCAAGGCTCGATTTGCCAGTTTGCTGATTGAGAACTCTCGGATTTCTCCAGTTCGGTACCCTAAAATTAATGATTTCGAGATACATGTGACTTCTCAAGGGTATTGCACATGGTACTTATTGCGTTAATTGGGAGGGGCAATCACAAGTGATGATTATCTTGCGATCCCCAAAAGAGATCAGAATCTATCAACCAGCCGAATCCGATGGACAAGTTCCACTCGCGAACTAATTTTGAATACTTATTTGAGGTCGTAACAAGATAGGGTGCAGTTTCTCATGAAATGTTCATTAAATTAGGAAAACAATAAAACACGTAATCAATATTTTTAACAATATATTTAATTAAATTTTTAATTTTTTTATCAATTTTAACCCCATCCCTTTTCCCCCACTCCCCGATGTTGTAAATAATAAAATGTAATAGTTTTCTGTTTCCATCAGGATGTTTTTTTTAAGGCAGCCCCCTTGCTCTTACTATTGAGATCCTTGTTTCAAGTGAGTCCCCTTGCCTCTACCACGTCCTCTTATCATTAAAATAGTTATTCTTTCTCTTTCTAAAAGCGAAATTTTAACAGCGTTAAAAAATTCTAATTAAAATAATAATGTTACGTTAATAACGGAAATGTAACAAATGTAAATTACCCTTACAAAAAAAAAAAGAGATAAGAAGTTATAAAATTGCTAGCTTTGAGTTTCGTTAATCACCCTTCAAAAAAACAGAGAGGGGAGAAAAAGAAGAAGGGTGAATGAGTGAATTGATTAATTGCAAACTCCGAATCTGCAATACACATTGAGGATTATAATTCGAAAATGTTGAAGTTACCCCCACCCCACCTTTGTAGGGGTGAGATTAACATTTTGACCCGTGTGAAACCTCAAGCGAGTGGTTTACCCGATTAACCTGTGAAGTACTTACTTATTTTCACAGGAAAATTATGTTCGTGTAATAATTTCTTTAATGTGAAAACAATAAGTTACAAATTTTTTATTTGTACAATTCCGGTTGTATAAAAATTGAGATAGCCTAATGCCCTCTTTTACTTTATCCGCAACAATACATGAATTTCATTAAAAAAATATACTTTTATGAAATCATTTTTTACGAAATTATAAATGAATTTCAATTTATTTTTCATACAAAGTAATGCGTAAAATATGAACAATAGCTACTTAATTATAGAATCTTAAGAACTATATCAATATGACATACAAAATTTATGAATGTATCATTCAAATATGTCGTACCTAGAAGATTAATTGAATTCTTGATACATCGTGTCTCTCTAAAAACTTCTTTGCAAAAATATTTGCATAAATTTACATTTTTGCTTATTTATTTTCACAAAAAATTAATAAGCCAAAAAACTACGATGTTACGTAGAGTAGTAAATCTTAATTATTATCATAAATAGTTTATATTTATGTTTTACATTTGATAAATGCCATGTGTAAGTTCTAATGATATCACTAAAAAAAAATAGTGTTTTAGACGATACATTTTTGTAGTCACTTTTTAAACATTTCAGAATGTTCTCCTATCCCATTAGTATAGAGAACGTTTTGAAATGTTCGAAAAGTGACTACAAAAACGTTTTGTTTAAAACATTATTTTTTGTAGTGATAATATTCATCATTCACCCAGTAAATGAAAAATAATTTATTACGAGTGTATTTTTTAAATCGTTTTCGAACTTTCATTCCTAATTTATATATGTAAATAAATTACAATTCCTAGTTCAAAGAACATCAACATTTCGGAGAAAGAAATGGAATTCAATTGAGTTGTTTTCAATAAACTTTAATTGAATCCTATATTCATCTATATAGCTTTTCAATTTATTTCGTTTTTAAAGCGTGAAATTGAGTTAACATTTTTTTAATTATGAAATACTATTTTTGATAGAGAGGACTAACAAAAGTATTACGAGTATTACGAATGTCAATTTAATATTAGTCCGCTTTATTAATAATAAATATAACCAACAACATCTGTGTGTTTAGCATAATATTTTATGGTTACAGATTACCCATGAATAAGGTAAAAGACCCAATTACCTTACCACTAAGTGACGAAACCAATATGTACCTATTTTTGACTATTTGTTTTAATTTATGAATTTATTCTTGTATTTTTACAATAAATAATTCTATTTATTTATTTACTCTAATGGGAAATACCCATGAATTCTATTCATGGGTAATCTATTCTATTTGAAATTTTACTAAGAAATTGATCAAGATTTCAGAAAAATGAATATGATAGAAGTTAGAAAATTGTATAGGCAATTGTATAGGCTAGGCAATATGATTGCCTAGCATTTCGATGACAGGTTCCCATTAAGAAGACACGGTAACTAATTACTGAGTCTTTTACCTTACTGAGAGAAAAAATTACAATTTCAGCTTTTATAAATTATAATTTTCACTACTGATATTATTTTCTTCAGAAATAACTACAAATATTGTTGATTTCAAATTGCTTACCTAAAAAAGCAAAAGCTAGCCAAATCATTAAAGAAATTTAATATTCTTCGTTTAAATTTAATTGTATAAAATGGAAAACTTGATCATTTTTACTTTGGCAAGACCTTAAATAATTCTGTCGTGAATTGTAATAACCATTCAATAGAATGAGGTAATTTTTTAAACTTTTTTTATATATTATCGAGTTGGAAATGCATAGTTATACATATTTTTACATGCCTTTATAGGCTTGCACTGGTTATTATAATAACATTGACTATGCGCTTATATCATTTTTGCCTCCTCTTTGAAAAAGGATAAATTGTCTAAACGAAAATTGCGATCTTTAATTTTTTTTACTTTTTTTGCTATTTTATTCATGTTTACATACATTGATCCAAATAAAAAACGCAAAACTTTCCATAAGAATTATGGAAAGAATTATGAATCCATATCAAGTGTTGCGTTTTTTATTTGGACCAGTATAATTGCAAAATCCCAAATCTATTTGTTAACAAAGGCCTGATTTACAAAATTATTCAAATTATTCGTTTTTGCCTTCTAAGTCACTTAGGTAAACATACCTGTTGCAGTTATTGTGTTTCTATTTGTGTTACGTTTGATTAAATTCGTTATTCATCTGCATTCACAACTGAGAGTTATGTAAAGCATTTATATAAAATCGATGCATATTTAAATCTTCATTGACTTATATTATAAATAATTCATCATTAGACAAACAATTTTATAAATGTTAATCTGAAATTACTCCAAATTGTATAACACAAACTAATACGTTTACCTTAAACTGATTATTTCAATTCACTACCAAATGTGTTAAATATTTTTTAAATTTATTTATACACTGTAAAAAATAAAGGTTCACTTTCATATTATAAAAAAAAAATAAAGTCAAAAAAATGAAAATCTAGCATATGTGATATAATAAAGTAAAGCATAAATATATTAAAGTTGCAGCAATCATGCTGCTATTTCGAACTTCATTTTATAACATGTTGAATGTACATTTTGTCTATATTCTAATTTATTTTGATGCTTTGAATAAATATTTATTCATCAAAAAACATTGATGAATTTCATATCGTGAAAAAAAAAAAAACAAATTAAGCAAGTGAAACTTGATTGTATTTATGATAACACCTAATTTATAAAATTATAAGAAAAAATCATATTTACATGTTTTAAAGCATGTTTTAAATGTGATATGCTATTTTACAGAAGAAAATCAGTATAACCGTAAATAAATCAAAAAATACACAGAATGTGCTTCTGAATATACAATGTAATATGATATTTTTCAGAATCATGGTCAATTGATGAGATTGTGCTATACGACCGACCAATCGTCAATATTATACACATGGCAGAACAATGAACTGGCAGAATGGTAAGCAAATAAATTTTATGGCTCTGGTATGAAGCTCGCATTCAATACTTGAACAATGTTTCACAACCAAAATCGATTAATTTAGTTAAACAATAAATATCGAGAATTGCTGTCTCATTTCGAAAATACTGATCTGGCCCTGAGAAAAATCGTTGAGCCTTACCAACAGTTTCCTAAATTGCGCGAAGCTTATATTCGCAATTTTTTTCCTATTTCAGTCGTCAAAAGTGTCAGCAGACAGAAGACTCACAGCCATGGAATAAGTAATGCATTGATTTTCATCCGTTCACTGAGTTCAAAATCAATGATCAAAGGCGAAAAACTTGTGATACCGAGGAATCTCTTTCGGTCCAATGTAAGTGTTTTTTGCGTTGAATATTCTTGATTGTCTGAAATACTCTAAGGAGTTTAAGGGCGTGTAAATTCTTGAATACTGCAAAGGCATCTTGCTATATATGTAAGCACGCAGCAATGGTTGTTTATAAGATTTTTGGTCGGTCTTTTCAACGTAAGGTATACGCTTGAATTTCATTTCTTCCAGGTCATCATCTCTGGGGGCTGGTGTATGCTCGTCGTCTGGCACAGGTCTGCCATCTGGTAATACTCTTACAACTACTGGCCCTGTCAAGTGCGTTATGTCGAAATCCGAATCAACGTTATACAATTCTGTTTGCCCAATCAGATTTTCGTTCCTCTCTGTAAATAATAAGATACAAATAGAATAAAGCTGTTTACTGAATTTTGTTCATAAGAGAAACATAGTGAAAATGTGAAAATAAACATTTTTGCATAACAAATATGCTTTATGCCAGAGAATAAATTTAATATTAAGACAAAAAATTGATGACATATCTCATATTTTCAAACCATAAGAATAAATAAATAAATAAAAATTGTTAAGTTTTATCAAAATGCTTTCATGACAAAAAACAATAGTCGTGTTCAAGATCTTTAATTTAAAATCTCCAATAAGTGTAAGTTCCGGCTTGTTAAAGAAACAGGAAATTTCTCTAAAGAGCATCTGCAAGTTCTTATGCACAGAAATACAATATCCAGGTCAGTTTTCTTGTTTGCACGTGCTTTCACATTTTCTCCAGAGTATCGTTTTTGCGTGCGTTTTAGATAACAACGGTCAAGTTCGTGACCATACTTCGATCGGAGTACTCTTAAAAACTAGAGAAATTTGCAGAAAATAAAAAAATACAAAAACACCGTCCAACTTATAATTTTAAAAGTAAATTTTTAAAATTTTCAAATATTTTACTAATTTAGCAATGAAAGAAAAAATTAGTTGACAAATATTTCAAATCATTTTCATTCACCTTGTTGATCAGCGTCGTTTGTGTGGAATGAATTGTCCGGCTCATGCGCCACTCTTGATATTGCTGCTTCTCCTGATAAAGTACTCCAAACTGAAAAATATATTCAATATTTATTCATCATAACATTTAAAAATATATATAAAAAATATTATTTTGAATTAAACTGTAAACAAGCTCCACCTAAATAAACCAAATAAAAATTGTTTTTAAATTGGCATAAAGTTGTCTCAAACAAAATTAAACATTTTAATTTAGGATGTCTAAAAAAGTGTCTTAATTTAATACTCTCATTTTTATAGTATCGCGAATCGTGATCACTAAAATAATTAACTTACTCAAAGTTTTCGCTCCACGTTGATATGGATCCAGTTTGTCCATCGCATAGTCGTCCATGTTAGCAAGGACTTGCATTCCTGTTACCATATAATTTTTGTTGCAATCTGGTGACGTTGACGTCTGGCAAAAATCGTTAACTTGTTTTTTATAAATGAAGTACAACTGACTTGCCTGCAAAACACAAGTTAAAAAATACATTATTAAAATGAATTTTTGAATATATAAGAAAAAAGAAAACATATGCAAAATAGAATTTAAACATATAACTTTCTGTTTCGCCTCAAAATTGTACGTCGAATCATGATTTCTTTTGCGCAAAAAGGATAATTTATGAGAAGTTCAATTGTTACACATAAACAATTGGGCGATCGACGTTTCGTAAGCTTTATTTCATTTTTAATGCATAAACACGTTTAAAAACTGAATGACGTACGTTTAAGAAATTATGCATATCATTAATAACAGTGTTTTTCACTTATTATAAGAAGTATAATTATCGGAATATTCATTGAATAGGGAGGACTTTGTGTAGTGTTAAAAAAAGAGTTGTCATGTAATCTGGGGTTAACATTCGAATATGACGGCAGAAGCATGATCTGATGTGAGCGTGTGTCAAATTTTGAACGCACTGACCTGAATGTGATCATGTGTTTTGCGCAGGAGAGATCGACGATACTGACGTTACATCGTAAGCATATCTTATATGTTCCTTTATAGTTTCATATCATCAGAGAGAAAGCGTTGACGCGATTTGAAATAATATTAATATAACACTACACCTCAGTTTCTTTCTTCGCAGCTCTACATTTGGTATCAATTAAAATTTATCAGATTAATGTTCGTTGAAACATCCCAAGTTCAATGCAATTTCTCCACTTTGAAAAAAAAAAAATCTTTGAATCTGACGAGATCTTCCTTGTACAAACTTTCAATTATTATTTTTATAAATAAAAACGGTAATTAATTTAAATAAACGGTATAACTGAAAAAAAAAATTTCAACACTTGAAAATAAAGTGTTAAAGTCATTAATGAATGATTAACAATTCTGAAGAACAATCTATATTATCGTATAAAATTTGATGACTAGGTGTCTTTTATATATATCAAAGTTGGAAATCATGCGTAATTGAAAAAACTCTTGTAAAGAGTATGTTCCTTATTCTCATCTTAGCATTCACCTCGAGAAATATCAGACGCATCTTGATTGTCTAGAGAAAGTGGGTACTCATGCAAGCCGATAAAATACAGATAATGCACCATGCAAAACGAACCGACACATGTTATGCACTTTTTATTCTTCACTTTTTCGAATACGTATTCTCATAAGTAACAATTAAAACCACTTTAATTTATGTGAAAAAATCTCTGAGGACATATCATTTTGTTTATTATTGTTCTTGTTGTTATATGCATTTTCATTGATAATATTATCATTTTTACATAAAAATAAACGTCATATTAATTTATTAAAAAGAAGAAACGTCCACCTCATTGATAGCTTTTAGATGATATGAATCTGTTTTTCTTTAGAAGTAATAAATATCAAATAAATATTTTAAATTTTATATTATGATTGTTTTTATTTCACTGCATGCTTTTGAAAAACATTTGTTGCATTCGCACACTTTGAATTGATTTACGACAATATCACAAATGAAACTATTCAATGAAATAAAAAACTTTAGATGAAGCATGAAGAAATTTAAACTTTGCACATCTCACAAAACAATCACTAAACGAGAACGTACTTTTTCAGGCCTCGAAAGAAATTCCCACATCGGAATCGCTGATCCGCTTGCTTGGCTTACCAAACACAACGAAATCGCAACTAAGCACACCGATTTCATATCCATTTTGTTAAATGCTGGTAAGACTGAGAAGAATTTTAAGAAGAAACGGGCAAAGAAGAATTCCTTCAAACGACGGAGAACTCGAATAAACAGTGACGTATCAGACTGCTGTATCTGCTGTGAACGCTCGCGTTTAACTGACTTTTGAGCGCGTGAATCAGGGTTATATGCTGTGATGGTACGGCGTGGGATTAGGTCATCCTACCACTTGTTTGTGAACACCTCGACCACGATCCTTCGAGCGTTTTATGAGGTCCATGCCATCACAATATGCTCTGCCAGATATGCATTCAATTGATCTTCTTGTTAATTTAGATCCAATTCAAATTATATTCATTTTATCAAACAGAAAGAAGGAGGTCGGGGTCGAAATTTTAACCGAATATGGAAATATTTATTGTATAATTAAATACACGTTATAATTTCCTATAAGTTATTACATTTTTTTGTCAAACAAGTTAAAAAATTACTAAACGAATAATCACTGATAACAATCAAATACAAAATAATTAAGAATCATTTGCTAAAGAATCAATCCCTAAAAAAAGGGTAATATTTTAAACACATGTTTAAAATAAACATTGATTGACAATAAATTTACAATATATTATTTTCAGCAAATCATATATTGACCATATAATGACAATACCTTGACTATATATTGATAATATATGGACAATATGTTGACTATGTATATGTCTGAATATATTACATTCATGGACTATATTACTTGATTTTTAACAAGTTTTTAACATGCATACGAAAGAAAATTCGATTGCAAAAGAGTTGCAATAAGGAAGTGACAGCTGTGGCGCCAGCCAGTTAAATTTAGCTGCATTCAAGGTAGGTACAGGTTTTCGCGCCCCCAACAATAAGAAAAAAATCAAAAAGCAATATTACTAGTCGTCCAAAGCCGCTTTGTTCAACATTGTTTTCGAATGCAATTTGAAAACCATGAACGTGTTTTTGTTACAAATTTAAGTATTACAGCCCATCAACTTTTTAAATAAAAAAAAAACAAATAAAATTAATTTAAAATAACAAACTATCAATTAATTAATGAAATTATTGAGTATATTTATTTATTCGAATATATATTAATAAGGATCTTATACAAGTTTACATTGTTACAGTTAACGTTATAAATTATATTTACAGGTAATAAAATTGAAGAATATGAAACTGATGCTTATCAAATATTTGTAGTTTCCGCTGAATCAAGTTCGAAGGGAATCCCCAAGCTGACGTAGGTTACCCCATTTAGGCGAATTGGAAACAAAAAGAAATTCCAATTTCAAGTGTGCGACACATGCTATAACGAGAACAAAAAAGTAACAATCCATCAAAGATATTTATAAAAGTAATTCTCATAATATTATTTACTTGAAAATGATGTCTTAATAGGAAAAAGAACGTTTATATATTGTATATCAACAAAAATGAATAAGAGTGAATCTGGAATTGGGACTTGAATCCCGTTTAAGATTTCCATATGCTAGCATAATCAGTTATATGCAAAACATTTTTGAGATAATTATTTTCAAACATGATTCAAGTTATTTGGCATCAAACAAAATTTTTGATGAAAAATGACAAGAATGCTGTTGGGATACGCTAAGAATTTTATTAGACATAAATATTCACGAGCGAATACGAATTAAAAAGTAAAATTACTCGCGGTCAGTTGAATTCGAGTGAAAAATGGCCAGTGATCTCGCAGTGAAAAAGTTTCATTTCTTGAGTCAAGAATTTATATTGACGTCAACTAACGGATGGGATTTTCGATCAACAACAAATAACACTCAATAATAATAATTAATTGATCTATCGCAAATTCAAATTTAATTCCAGATAAATTACAACATAACGCTTTAACGGTAAATTTATATGTTCAAACACGTTTATCAAATATATATTTTATTTTAAGTTTTACTAATACAAGAATTGACTTTTGAGTAAAATTATTGCGATACAAAACGAAAAGTAATTTTGTAAAATATCTATAGTCATTTTAAGAAGTCAGTACAAAGTCGAATTTTTGAATTGAATAAACATAGTTGTTTATAAGGAACAGTCATATTCATAATTAAGTATATATATATTTCTCGAAGAGGTGTCTTCTGAATTTGCGAGCACTATTTCTGAGGATCTATCAAACTGATTTACTTCTAACAAGGTGTGTTGGACTCGTTATTAACTATATTGAGCGTAAGATATTGACGTAAGATTTTCTTGAAAAATTAATTCGTTCAAAAGTTAGACCGGGACTGTTATGAACACTGTTTAAACGAATTAACATTAAACGGACCTAAAATAATGAACATTGTCCAAACGATAGAATTTCCAAATAACAAAGCTTGATGAAACCAATGATGATTAAACAATTGGATTTAAGACAAAAATTGTTAAAACAAACCATTGAAAATTTAGTATAAAAAAAAGATACCTCAAGTCATAATCAGCACTGTTTAAATGAATTTATCCTAAACGAACCCAAATAAATGAACAATTCTGTCAAACGTAAGTTCCATTCCGCGTTCCTTTTTTTAAATTTGGAAAACGAATCGTGGGAGTAATAAGAAAATGTCGTGAAGAAAAAAAATCAAGTTTTTTATTACCCGAAAATTATTTTTGCTGAACATTTTGTTGTTTTTTTTTTTCTCAACATTTTCTTATTACTCCCACCATTCGTTTTCCAAATTTAAAAAAAGGAACGCGGAATGAAACTTACGTTTGGGTTCGTTTAGAATAAATTCATTTAAACAGTGCTGATTATGACCTAAGGTATCTTTTTTATACTAAATTTTCAATGGTTCGTTTTAACAATGTATGTCTTAAATCCAATTGTTTAATCATCATTGGTTTCATCAAGCTTTGTTATTTGGAAATTCTATCGTTTGAACAATGTTCATTATTTTAGGTCCGTTTAATGTTAATTTGTTTAAACAATATTCATAACAGTTCCGGACAAAAGTTATAAAACATTTTATATCCTAACACGTTATAAAGCATTCAGAAAAAATTTCAGTTGTAATTAAATCAATGCAATTCGGACCTTTTCAGTATTTCAAACTTAATGCTTTTATTATCAATATAGTCTATTATTTATACGTTTTTCATTAAAAAGGCTACTTTCAATACTTAAATATAGGTATATAGAACGAAGCGAAGCTTAACATATGCACCAACATGTTAAGAGAATATAGCTCAAGCCCTGTGATACCTCCAAAACGAGTTCAGTTTGTGAACTAACATTTGATAATTTTTCATTAAAAAAAAACATATTAGCAGATTCTTTCAATAACGAAGAATCTGCTGATATATTTTTTGTTGTGAAAAATTATCAAATTTTAGCTCACAAACTGATCTCGTTTTGGAGGTATCATATGGCTTGAGCTATCCTCTTAAGGCAGATCATTTTTGCTGACGAAAAATTTATATTCAAAAGTAATCAATTGGTAAAAAAACGATAGCAATTTTTTTATAACTGATTAAACATTCAAACCAGTTAAACATCAACAGCATGGACATTACATAGTCATATTACAATGCGAATGAAATGCTTTGTATTTATAGAGTCATAAATTGCGTGGCGAAATGTTAATTAATTTAATTTGTGAAAAAACGAGATTCTATTATTAAAGAGTCATTATTGTGTTAATCGGATGGGTACGTGCTTGTTACCACGTATACGGCACAAAAAGAAATTAATTTCCCTCTTGTCTATTAATATATCCTCTTGTTTACTAATATATAATTTGTAAAAATTATTTACAATACAAATTTCATTTATCTTTGATACCTTTATAACAGTCGCAGATAAACAATCTCCACGGTATATGTATATTCAATATTTTGCATTTAACTAAATAAGAAATCAAACAAAGTCTATAATTATAAATTTGGTTTGATTTTTGTAAAACAATAACTATAACTATTTATTAAATAATTTTAAGTAGAATTGAAAGTTTACTGTAAACAAAATATGTAAATTTAAGTCAGTCAAAATATCAGTAAAAATATAATTGGTTACTCAATTATAAACTGAAAGTCTCAGTTATTTTAAATGAGAAATCATATTGTATTCATTTAAACAGTGTTTCCACTTGACATGCATATATGTTTAACTGAATTTTCCACTGAAAGTTGTAGTTGTGACATCAGCTGTTCGATGGAACACGCTAGTTGTTTTAACATTGCTCATTTTTCTCAAGGAAAAGAATTTTTTTATCAACTTTCAGAGCAGATTTCATTTCGTCCATGTGGGCGGCCGCGAAAAAATGGCCGGGACCGTAATGAACACAGTTTGAACAAACTTAGAATGAACGCAAATAAAAGAATGAACATTGTAAAATTATTTAATCAATTTATTTAAACAACACTCATTCTGACACAAGGTATCATTTTTTTATACTAACTTTTGAATGGTTTTGTTTAACATTGTTTGTTTTAAATCTGATTGTTTCATCATCATTGGTTCCGTTAAGCTTTTTCATTTGAAAATTCAATCAATTTTACAATGTTCATTCTTTTATGTGCATCTAACCTTTTAAAATACACGATTGAAGCATTACCCTCAAACCACTTACATCAGTGAAATTTATATACATACAGCTAATGCAAGAATAATATAATTTCCTTTAACAAAAAGAAACGCTACAAATGTTGCTTGCAAATTATATGATGAGGATTCAAAAAATGTTGATCGCAAAAGAGCGCACGAAAACATGACGTAAAAATATAAGCGTCTTTGTGCATTGACCCGAGCTGCCGAGATCTCTTAATTTGCTGGTTGACGTGTGAACACGTCTTTAGTTTTATACTTCTTTTCGGCATTTTAACTCTACCGTGACCATGTTACTTCTAGCGACAAAATTATTTTTCAACGTTATTTTTATTATTTTACATTATAATTGATTAAATTCTAAGAAAATCAAATGCAATTAGTTTATATATTATTCTTTTTATTCTCAACTTAACATTATTTTCAAAATGGTTATACCAATGCGAAATTCGATATATACAATTCAAGAATTACGTAAAAAAAGAAATTGTTTATCCTTGATTTGCATATTCAAGACGTAATATGAGATTTTTCTTATTTTCCTTCCTTTTCTTTTTCTATAGAATAATTTTTTTGTTCACTATTAAAAGTATTGACATTGCATAGCGACTGTGAGAAAGTTCTATCGTAAAATTTCAACTTCATGTCGAAAATTTTTCGTGATTTATATAAAATTCTTTAAATAAAACATTTTTCGTTAACATTTTTTTGAAATTACAGTTAAATTATAGAGTAAATTCTTGATTATACTAAAAGCTGATGCTACTAATGGCATGCCAAATAATTATTATTGATACCATAACTATAACCGCTAGAAACTGATCAAAAATTTTATAAAAATGTACTTTTTAAATACCGATTTTGAATATAATGATCAATCAAATTTTTACAACGTACAACAATAAGAAATAAATATTTAAAAATCAGTTTTCATAATACAAATTTGTAGCAAAAAGTCTGTGAAACCGATATAAACTCTATTAATTAAAGATTATGTTCAATTTGGATAATGTAATTTAGATAAATTATTAAATACTTCTACAGATTCATTTCTAGGAAGCGATACTGTCTTTATATTTTTTATATAACGTTTGTATTCGTATATAATTATGATGTCAAAACGTTTATTTCACAATGTCGGCTTTATGTGTATATATGTAAGATGAACAGTCTCTATCGACAGCATTCTATTATTTATTACCGTTTATAAATTACAGACTGCAAATTTCATTTCCCATATTGCTAATTTTTTGCAACTTCATTCACATTACTAATTGTATGTTATATGTAACATAAGAAGTTCATTCATATAATCTGTTACTATTTTATTAAATTAAAAAATTATACATCACAATTACATTCAAATTAACTTTACATAATTTTCAAATTATGCTTGAACAAATAATAAGTTATATACTTCCCCGAGAAAAAAAGATCATATATTGTCTGCACATTAAATATACACTGACAATATATTATACTGTCAGCAGATTGTCAATATATGGTCAATATATTATACTGTCAGTAATATATTGTCAATCTATTGTCAATTTGTGTTCATTAAAATTATCTTTTTTATTATAGGGATCTTAAAGGTATTTACTTTCATTGATCACTGAATTTTACAAATTTTGAAAACACTTTTACTTTGTCATTTCCTACAATAGAGACTATAAATATGTTTTTTTTTTTTTTCACTTATTTTTAATGCGAAATATCAACGCTGATTGATATGAGCTCATTGTTATGTGACAAATTCATCTTTGAATTAAAGTTAAAAGGCTAAAAAAGATATACTTATAAAATTAGTTGATCATTTAAATTTTTAAGACATTTCTTTAATAAATTTGTGAGAGTCGTGTTAATGCGACAAGTTAATGTCATCATTAACCGAAAAAAAAGTTATCGAATATGGGTTCATGTGAAAACTGTATCCGAGAACATGAAAAATCAGGATTTAATATTAAGATTTATATAAGCATATAAATATTCAAAATAAATAAACCCATCATAATAAAATTAATCATAAAAAATCAATTAGTGTTGAAACGAATTAAAATCATTTTAGAAATAAGTTTTCATTGTCTCCTCTAATATCATAAAAGGCCGGAACCGTAATGAACACGGTTTGAACAAATTTTTCTTAAACGTACATAAAATAATGAACATTGTACAAACGATTGAATTTCTAAATGAAAAAGCTTAATGGAACCAACCATGATAAAACAATTGGATTTAAAAAAAACTGTTAAAACAAACCATTCAAAACTTAGTATAAAACAATTATACCATGTGTCAGAATCGGCGCTATTTAAATGAATTTAACCAAAACGCTCCCAAATAAATGAACACGTTTGTCAAACGTAAGTTCCATTCCGCGTTCCTTTTTTTTTAATTTGGGAAACGAATGGTGGGAGTAATAAGAAAATGTCGAGAAGAAAAGAAAATCGGGTTTTTTATTACCCGAAAATTATTTTTGCTGAACATTTTGTTGTTTTTTTTCACACACACACACACACACACACACACACACACACACACACACACACACACACACACACACACACACACACATACATACATACATTACTATTTATTGTCTGGGGAGAATTTAATATTAATTACGTAAAATTTTTTGGCTGATAATGAAAAACGAATTCACTTAATGTTTCTTCCATGACACAATCGCAAACTCATGTTTATCATTCAGGAGAAAGTTTTCTGATCGTGTTGATACGTGAAAAATTCCTTCTTTCATTCGATTAAATTAGTTCTGCTGTTTTCTTATTGCAAATTCCGCAACTACAACATAATTGTACATTTTCACAACAGTATGTTTGCATGCAGAACATTCGAAAGATCAATGACACTGAGTGTTAAAAATTGATCGAAGAAAAGAAGAGGGGGTTAAAATTTGTATATCTCATCTTACAGACTGTTTCTAAATGTTATCATTGTACTATTTTCAAGAATAAGCATAACAATTAAAATGAATAATATCGAAATTTCAGAAATGAGTCTCCAGACAAAGAGGAAATGAGTTCAAGGACACACTTTAAGTGCAAGTCGCTTGAAGGTACTCATTTTTGTGTCTAAATTTTTAGTATGACTAATTTAGATCTTGATCAAAAGGTGAATTCATAACTATAATTTTATTAAGAAAATATGTTTTTTTATTGTTATTGCAACGTGCAACATAAATTTCAAATTTCATATCAATTAACGCTGCATATGTCTCGCTCAAGGTACTATACTATAAGCAAAAGCCGCAATAGTTTATTATTTTATTTATTTGTTACTCAATTTTTACTATGTTTAAATCATTCATTCGTTTGAGTTTGTTTATTTGTTCATTTTTATATATTATATATATTATATATATTGTTCATATGTTTTTTTATTTATTCAAAAGTCAATACATTTATTTTGTTATCGATTTGTTATTTTTAGTATTTGACCGATTTGACGGGTCATATGCTGAAAAAGTTGTTGACCGATCAAATATGCAACACAATACATTAATAATGTAATGCACGCCCCTGACGCATTGAGATAAAAACCGTGTTTGGATCGCGTTCAAAATAGCGATCTTTGTACTACGTATAGGATGCACGGGAAAACCCGGACCTTCGATGGAATTCATTATCCCATCCCAAATACTCTTGGCAAAGATAGCAAGTTTTTATGTACAAAAGAACTGGAATTTCAAGTTGATCCTTATTTAGAACGCCAAATATAAAAAAGTTGAAAATTTGTCGAAACCAGTCCCTAAATTGAAAAGATCGCAACAGGGTTAATAAAAACATGTCTGATGGCTTGGGTCTTTTTCCTTTTATTTTTGATTCTTCATCAAGAACCTCGAGGAAAACTTTTGCACGTATACCAACAGAACGTGCAATATATCCATTGATTTTAAGTTCATTTGCTGTTACTGTTTAAAAAGTTACAGAGAAAACATTATTTATTTTATATGTTTATTTTACAATGTATTTTAAATAAATGTACATTTGTAGTACAAATGTATTAAAACAGATATAACTGATGATGCATCAAAAGTACACCATCATTCTTTTTAGTAACGATTTTCAAAACAAGATTAATCATGGCCTGGGCGAAAGAATTCAAACGTGTAGCCGCTGACGTCAAGCAAACCCACGCGCTTTACTCGCAACTGGCGCCGTCTTACATTAAGGAAGTTGCGCACCTCTTTGGCATTCCTATCCAAAACTCGGTCGCGAACCGGTCAGCTGGAAGATAGCAATACGTGTTATGTCATCATTGCGAACCTCTCAAAATGTTGGCAAGGCCGTGTAGCCGCGGCTACCGGCGTTCCGACGCAATTCACAATATTTACTTTGTCACTCGCATATCCTGCAACGTGCCCACAAAATCTATTAAATGGAACTCATTTGATCATTTTAATGTACTGGAAAAGAATTTTTTCCAAACTGTTATGGTGACACTAAGAATTGTACCAAATATGTTCTTTTTTTTTTTTTTTTTTTTTGCAGTTTTCAACAATTTTGCCAATTTTTATCTTTTAAATGACAGAAACTATACAAATGAAAAAGCTAAAATTTTGTCAGCATTTTTGGGTGTGCGTCAATTCTTGAATATATTTTTTTGAGAACTGTGCCATTTTGACACATCAACGTTATTCGAAATGAAATAACTTGCAGCATTTAATAAATATTAATCAATTTTTTGCAAGATTTCCTTCTTCTCTTATATAAATAATCTTATGTAATAAGAGAATATTTTAAGTCAAAACAATTTTTCAAAATAATGAAAAGAAAAAAGTGCGTGATTCTAAAATAAATACTTTGCATCTCATATAAATATGACCACTATAAAATGAAATGATAACAATAAATTTTTGAACGAATTATTAAAAATGCATGTTAAAATTGCGAAAAAGTTCCCAACATTTTTATGATTCTGATGAGTTTGCGAATAAATTTTTATAGTAAAAGCTGAGAATCAGTCGGTCGCGAATGAACAGTTTTTTAACATCACAGAGATATATTCGTATATTTATTCCGTTTTTATATACAATTACTGTAATGAAATGAATATCAGATTAACAAACCAAGTATAAATTTATTATGCTCTTTGTATTATTATTGGGTTTACTTAATTTTTCGAAAAAAAAGTTCAAACAAAATATGACTATTCATTTTAAATTTTGCAAATATTTAACACGATTATGTATACAAATCATACAATTGAAAATTTTCTTTATAATATTTTTTTGGAATATTTAGTTCGCAACATATTACATTCCCAGTTACGAGAATCTGAAAAAATAAAGATGCAAACAAAAAGATTATTTATTTACGAGTTTTCATCGTTAGTTGATATCAGATCTTAATACATCACATTATCATACGCACTTCTGAATTCATCATAACCCATAATTCATTATTTTTGTTTTTCACATTTTGTGAAATGGACTTGTATCGTTTATAGCATTCTCATGATTTTTCGTGTTGGGTTTTACCAATGGACATTTTCCCAAGTTTTTTTTCATGTTATTCTACAAAATCTCATCTAAAAACAGATTCTTTATTATAGTTTAAATATAAAAGTTATTTTGATATGAAATGGCATAAATGTTGCTAATTAAAATTTGATATGATCAACTGTATAAGAATTATTTTGACGCGAATAAAAAGCAAAAAAATTCAGTAACAATTTGGCACATTCGCATTAATTTGCCTAAAACATAGTTATAATCCAACAAAATGTGTATGCACAAATATATGTTGAAACGAACCATTGTTGATGATGACAATTTTTCAATGACATTTGTCAGTCTGTTATAAAAATCAGATGCAATTTTTTATGTCGACATTTTTTGTCAGCTTGTAAAATGTGATACAACAGATGGCTTCACACCTCAAAATTCTTGGGTAGAAAGAGACAACGTGCGACTTGTACTTTGTACTTGAACTGTTTCTAGGCAAGGTCGTTCTCCTAGTTATGGTCTTTTTGACTACACAAGGACTGATGAGCATAACATTATAGCATGTAAAAAAGATGTCCGATTTTTGTTATTACTAACGGCACAAATATAATAAAATTTTATTTCACTCGATCTAAACTAGTCAACATTCAAGAAAACAATTATTTTGTAAAATCATTACTAGATGTATTTGTATATAATTTAAAAAATGCAGCTATTTTGGGAAAGCAAATTGTAACTAACAAAAGAAGCTCAATCTGCTAGCTAGTATACAGATTAATTGATAGCAAATAAACTGTAATTTGAAGCCATCCAAAATTTTAACAAGTGTTAGTTATTCAGCAAAACGATAGCAGAAGCAACAAAAATGTAAAATGGACGTGACGTAAACGTAAATCGTTTATACACATGAGTGTGTTGATCATACGTGAATATTATTCCTGGTGGATTAAAATTCCCTTTGAGAGGAATTCAGCTCCGAGACCAGAATGTCGTAAAATGTTGATACGGCGCCAGGCGACTCGATGGTGTATAGTTTTTTCGCCTATTTCAGTCTGAGCAAATTCTTCGTTCTTATATCTATTAATCAGG
This sequence comes from Trissolcus brochymenae, assembly GCA_030523145.1. Lineage (NCBI taxonomy): Eukaryota > Metazoa > Arthropoda > Insecta > Hymenoptera > Scelionidae > Trissolcus > Trissolcus brochymenae. Next base: position 22,987 of record JAQQRF010001335.1, on the reverse strand, counting down.
ATCTTGCGAAAACAAAACAAAAGTACAACAGCAGATTTTGTAGTGCTAGCCTTTAACTATATTTTGTTAAATCAAAATTTGTACGAATAACAATTTTTTCACTCATATACATAATATATATGAATATGTATACATATACCAGAAAGGTGTTTTAAAAATAGACACAGAATAAATTAACACAGCTGCACATTATAGAATGTGTTAGAACACCAATTAATCATAATAGGTTTTTGTGTTTTTCGAGACGGTACAAGAATGAAAAGAGAAAAAAAGACGAACAAAATAGTAGAAGAACCTGTAGGACTGGCGCGCGGACGACCTTGTCAATGCCAGGCAAGAAAAATAACAGCATAAAAAGTTCAGGTCTGTTAGCCTTTCGAAAGTTGGTATTTTTCTCGAGCAGCAATTGGGCGTTAATTAATCAACGCATCATCGCGAGACGATAAAACAGACGCCGTTCGTAAATTGGCCAGCAAGTGAAAAATTCGCTTTAATTATTTATTGATGTGAATCGGCCTCCAAAACGATAGCAATCGCAGAGTTGTGTTGCTTTATCATTCAAATAACTTATGAAAGGCGACTGATTTACAAGGCACGCGCGGAATTCGACGCTCCAAACAAATCGTTTTTAGTAAGAGCCGATAAATCCTGTTGGTCGCGCGTGACCTTTTTCGGTAGCTAGGTTTGTATTGATAAATCTAAATAACAATAACAACATTATTATTTTTATTAATATTAATATTAATAATACAAATAATAATAATAATGATGATGAACCTCAAGAAAAGAAATGCTGAGAATAATTTTTTTCAGCTGTCCTTTTGACACCAGGGTAAGGACGTCTGAACGTGTTGATGAAAAATGAAATTTTATCTATGTACTATATACAGGGTGTCCCAAAAGTTCCGGAACGATCAAATATCTTGAAAAATATGTGTAAAATTGGGAAAACAAAAAAATACGTGTCAAATATTTTATGAAAAACTATCGATTGACATCACTATCAATTGGTACCACTGTTATCCCAACTTTCTGGGGTTGGGTCAAATTTGGTATCGTCGTATAACCCTTCAAAAAATATATATTGGATACGTGTTTTTCCATTTGATCGATTTCTTATCAATTTATCAAAATATTTGACACATTTGTCAGAATTCAAGAAAAACATTATCATCACGATTAATGCCAAATTTATCATAAATCTGAAAAATGACCACAACAAAAGGTTTGAAATTTTCGATGCAGAATCTGAATCTACATTAAAAAATAGGAACTCCCATTTGAATTTTCAAAGCAGCCCCCACCCCACCCCAGAGGGTGGGGATGAGGGGGGGGGGTGTCGATAACAGTGACAATTGATATTTTTTTAAAAAATATTTGACTCGTGTTCTTTTGTTTTCCAAATTTTATATATATTTTTCAAAATGGAAGTGACTATTTGCACGGCAGAGTATATAAGAATATATGAGAGTACATGAGGGAGTACACGAGAGTACGCGAGGAAGTACATAAAAGTAAATGAGAGTACAGGAGAGTACATGAGAATGTATGAGAGATTCGAACAGTTTTGGAGAAAGATTCGAATTCTTGATAGAAAAAAGTAAGTTTATTTAAATTTATTATAAAAAACTATTATAATATTATTATATAAAAATTTAACCAAATTTAATATATTTTTATTTATTTATTATTATAAAGTTAACTTCACGGAAAACAAACTTTTTATTTACCAAATTATACCATGAATTATATAAACCAAATTCTTCAAAAACAACATTTCATTTTCAACAATTTCCACCCGAATTGAGTTTTATTTCAACCGAATTCCGTGTTTTTTTTATTTTTTTTTAACTCAAAACAAAGTTCATTTTCAAAATTTTCCTCTAAAACAGTGTTTTATTTTGACTCAGTCCCGTGTTATTTTTATTATTTTCGAAAAAAAAAAAAATGAAACCCAGTATTACATGAACAAATTTCCAAAATTTATATCATTCAAATTGTCATCCTTCATATTTTAAAATATTTTTATTCTTATTTACTTATTTATTTATTTCAATTTTATTCTCATTTACGCTCGTATACTTCCGTGTACTTTCATAGACTCTCATGTACCTTCATATACTCTTATGTACTCCCTCGTGTACTCTCATATACTGCCGTGCGAATAGCTTCATCTTTCAAAATATTTGACCGATCTGGGACTTGTGGGACACTCTGTATACAAAAATGAAATATATATCATTCATTTTATCATTTTATTTAGTATACATACATTTTGTGTAATAACAAAAATAACATGCAAATTATTGGCAGATATTTTATAAGTCAAAATTTAACCCTACATTAATGTACATCTTTAGTATTCAAATAAGGTTGCAATTTACATGTGTAAAGGAATATACTTACTATATAGTTTATATATTTTACATATTTTTAATTTATATTGCAAAAAAGAATTTTCACAATAACAAAAAAGTATAAAATATTAAGTTACTTTAAACAAATATTTTGAGACAATAAAACAAAAAAAAATTGTTTTACTTAAAATTAGTTTAGTTAAAAATTTAAAAATTTAATTTAGTTTAAAATTTAAATTAGTTAAAAATTTAGTTAGAATGCAACATTTTGGTAATCAGTTTATAATTTATTGAAAATTAAAAAGAAAACGTTATAATACATTTATTATAACTTACTTTTATTGATTTAAAAATGTTTATTTGAAAAGTATTAAAAATTAAAAAATGTAAAGTTAATTTTATTCTGAATAAATAATAAAAATTTAATATACTATTTGATACTTGCACGCGACACCAACGAAGAGTTCATACAGTTTTTGCAGTAAATATTTATACGATTTGCACAACTTTTGATTGCAATTTAAATTACAGCTTTAGGATATATTAATTTGTTAATAAACTAAATGTATGACAACAATTTTTTTTCTTTCTGCCTTTGATTGGAGAATGAAGTTTTGGATAGAAAGTTTAAACAACAAAATATAAAGTGTCTCTTGTCATCAACAGCAAACTAAAATTGGAATATATTCAACTAACAAATTGTGCTTTATCTCAAATTAATGAATTTGGTACGACTCTCTAAATTTTGTTTATGAACAGCGGCTTGAATGCTCCTGAAATCATCCCAATTGTATCCGAACTGTCCGACAGCTGTTGAATAAAGTCCGGCGTTACAAATCACGAGCGGCCATATCCATGATTTTTTCGATGTGCTGTGAAAAAACATTTGAAATAAAATTGACAAAGAATATTTGTGCGTAAATGAGATGAAGTATGAATATTTTTTAAAAGTTTTTTTCTTTTTAACAATTGTACAATCGGTTTCCCAACTTGTAGATAAATTTCAATCAAATATGGCATACATTTTTGAATAATATCATTCAAAATTGAATGATTTAACAGTAATTATTACGAGAGAAGTTGAACATGATATTAAAATCATTCATTTATCAAAATAATTACAAATTTTGTAATAAATATTTTCTATATAATAATATAGAAAAAAATAAATAAAATTCATCTACAAGTTGGGAAACCGATTGTGCAATTGTTAGAGAAAAAAAACTAAAAAGAGAAGGGAGGAACACAGAAAAGAGTATATGTAATGGATTGCATTTGTATTATTTTCAACTCACGTTTGTAAAATTCGACTGCAAACTTGACATCTGGTACCAAGTCATGTACCTTGTTGATTACTGTTGCATTAGGAGCCTCATTGGCATCGGTATTCCAAATCTAATAGAACGTATGTCATTTTTATTAGTCATTCACAAGTTAGCTATTGTTCTAAGTATGCCATTTTTATAAATTTCACCTGCACGACATCATCTTGTTCTCGTATTGATACCGTAACACCAACAATCTCGTCACTAGCTGATACGCTCGATGTAAATTGTTCACCGATTGCAGCAAGCACTACCTCTTGCCAAACTTTGTCCTATGGGCAAAAATTATCTATAAAAATAAGGAAATTAAATCCATAAAGAAATTAATGTAAGGGCGTAATTTAAAGTAAAGTAAACAAATCATTTTGTCTATTGTTAAATTGCACAATTTTCATGAATTATTTATATGAATTACAGTGTCTTTTTTATCACACTTAAATCTCCAAGTCCCTCCATTCTCATTATCTTTGTCTTCCCAGATTGGATAGATATTTCCTCTCATCATATGATAACTGTATCTGACCTGCAAACAAAATTCAATCAAATTTTCGTGTTGAAATCTTTGTTGTTAAAATTAATTGAATGATTTAATTGTACCTGAATTTCATCTGGTTTTGGGATATTGTTAAAAACTGACCAAAATCCTTGCACTGTCTTGAATGTATGAATTTTTTTCAAATGATCCTTAAATTGTTCAGCGGTTATTCCTGATATTGCTCTGAAAAAAGTTTTTCACTTAAAATTTGTTATTTGATAATTTTATCAATTTCTGCATCTGCTTAGTTTGATCATGATCCACAACCACGAAATAATTGTTAAATCACATCCTATATACTGTCATACTTTTAAGGAAATCGTCCTTCTTTCCAAAAATATGTGAATATTTGTTCAGGTCAAGGTGGTTGACATGTAATCGTGAATTGTAGTCTTGATAAAAACACGAGTTGTGAATATATACTACACCCACTTGTCAAACATTTTCTATAGCGGTAATTATCACTGCCGACATTCTATGTTCATTAATAATAACAAAACTGTCAAGACCATTGTACACTGATTCAAATAAAAGTGTTCTGAACTTTCCTTTTATTGAGGTGAGATAGTGTGAAAAAAATTTAAAAAAAAATTAATTCAACGTTAAAATTAAAAAAAAAAAAGAATCTACTACTGTTAAATTTAAACACGAAAAATTTGTTTACAAAAATTCTTCAATGTCATTAAATACTGATCATTTTTACTCCAGCATTTCTGATCGTTTTTATACACCGTTTGACCCTATATTGAATAAAATTAAAAAATTGTTCCCTTTTACAAGAGAATGTTTCAGTTAAAAAAAGAGGTTATCGTAATCACCTTTCAAAAGAAATATTTTGATAATCTAAAGCTCAAGTTTTCAAACCAAAGGGCGCGGAAGCGACCTGACGAGGCAAGGTATATACCGGTATACCGGCCGACGACGGCGCTGCGCGACCAACTTTACTTGAGTTTTGTCTAAGGCATCACTCTTTCTCTCTCCTCCTCCCACCATTTGGCTTCGAGACAGAGACAGAGAAAGCCAACCTAAGATTTCTTTCGTCTCCGTACGGACACGATGACAGCGACATCAAGCGGTCGGAAGCCGAAAAGGACATTTTAGGTTGGCTCGTCTCTAAAACAGAGACAAACATATGCTCGATGCTCAACGTCGGTAAAGTAGAGAATATAAGAAAGAAAAGAAAGAGAGTAATAATAAAAAATAAATAAAAGTATAGAATAGAAAGATTAAAATTTAAAAGTTCATTCGAATGTTTATTAAATTAAAGCTATGACTGGCACAAAGTGCTACGCCTTAGAGGTTAAAAATATTTTTATCAACATTTGATTGGAAGTGAATGTTGATATTAAAATATAATATATTTCATTAATTACCATTCACTTTAACTCAATTGTTGTTAGAAAATTGTTGTTTTTTCATCCAGGCCATGAGAATTTATATGACGAATCCCTGAATGGAACAAAGTGCTTGGGCTGAAAGGTGAAAAATTTGTCTATCAACATTTAATGAGAAGTGATTGATATTAATTATTGAAATATAATACAAAACACACTCTGTGTGCAAATTTCAGCTAATATGGTTGAGTAGAAAAAAAGTTACGTTATTTTTTGTGTGACATATCACTACTTTTTTTGAAGATGATTTTGCGTTCTTATAGATAAAATTGCGTTCTTATAGATAAAATTGTAATTGTTTTTAGGCATTAGATAAATTTTAAATTGAAATTTAATTTCATTTAAAATTATAGATTAAAATAACATCAAAAAATGTTGCAAATATTTTCCCTCTTCCTCAATGATATCATAGCTTTTTTTGAAGATGATTATAATTAATTGTTAACATAAAATTATAACATAAAAATTATTACAAATATTTTTGCCTCGTTTTAAATGATATCATAGCTTTTTTGAAGGTAATTGAAAGTGTTAGGTCTGAGATTGGATTATAAGGTGTTCAAGAAAATGAAAAAACGAATGATTTGTTTTTGATTTGATTAGATAGGATTATTAGTTCTTTCCTATTTAATGGGAAAGAAGTTTATTTCTCTGTGTCAAGGATCGGCACCCCATCGCCATCTATTGGCGCAACGAATAACTGGGGAGTGGTTCAGTGCGCTATTGCCACAGCGCTGGGTGATGAATCGGAGCATCACTCTCGCTGAGCCGCAGCGCGCCCCTCTCCACCAGTTCCTTTTGGACATTAGACCGAGTCACCTCCTCGCTCCCCAAATTTTCTTTTCAGCCGAGTAAAGTTTTAGCCGCCGGTTTATCTAGCCGTCAGCGTTTTTGCTGACCATCGTGAAAGCTTTCGCCACAGGGCGACGACGTCTTTTATTTTTTGATCCGGAAACCGAGTCGCAGAGCTCAAAAACGAAGAACGGCTGCAGAGCCGCGTAATTGAGAGAAGAGGCGACGCAGTGCGCCATAGTCCCTTTTTTTGTCACACGTTTATTTTAAGGTATTTTGTTTAAGTCTTTTTTTTTATGAGTTTTTATGACAGGCTCACTGTTATTTGTAAGAAGTAAAATATTTGATATTTTCTGAGATTATGTGAGCGTTAGCGAATAAATTTGTAAAAGTTTGATATATTAATTTTGGTCTAATTTATTTGGTGACGGGTGAAGCAAAATCAGGGTTGAACAAATTGAATAAGAATAACAAATCGGATAAGCAGCTCAATGTTTTCATCAATTATATTACCGTACAGAGGCATAACAACTTGACTCAGCTCAAGTTCCAGCTGCCGAATTAGGCACATTAGCTCGACGCAGTGCAAGTCATCATCGCGACGCAGTTCGCGACAGCGGCGATTCAGCCCACATCAACTCCGGTGGCAGCAGGTATACGCCTCACCCGGAGCAGCCAAGCTAACCCAGCTTGCATCACAGCATCCTTGACGCAGTTCAAGGTCAAACAAGGTCAACAGCGCATTTCAACATGCCGAATCAAGACAACAAGGAACTAGCAGCATTGATTGCTCGCATCACTCGCCTAGGAACCACCATTAACCAACAGCGAGACAAGTTCAACAAAGCAGCGTGTAATGCATTCGCCCTGGAATATCTGCGCGAGAAACGGGATCAAGTGAATCTTCACTTCGAAAAGGCGGAGGAGTATCACACCGAACTGCTGACCCTTACCACAGAAGCATCCAGGAAACAATTTTTTTATTTTGAAGAAAATTATTGGGACACGCTCAACCAAGCATACAACGAGTTCACACAAGTCCTGGACGACAGGATAAATGAACTCTACAAATCCAGGGACGAGCGTACCATGTTTGCATCAACACCGCTGGCATCACCAGCAGGACACACAGCAGGCAGTTCATCAACTACAGCCTTAAGGTTACTCAAACTGGATATTGTACCGTTTGATGGCTCCTATGATAGTTAGCAGATTTTTCAAGACATCTTCACAGCTACAGTGGATGACAACCTGACGCTTACGCCAGCGCTGAAGATGCAGCATTTGAAGGCGGCACTGAAGGGAGAAGCCGCAGAGCTTCTCAGTGCAATCAGAATAACTGACGCCAACTACAACATCGCATGGAGTATGCTCAAGAATAGGTATGACAGAAACCTATTCTTCACAGAAAGTAACTTGTTGTGGCATCACATCAAGAAATTCAGTGGTTTTCCCGTGATTAACCAACCCTCGTTGCAACTCCTGAAGCAAATGCGAAATACTTTGCAAGTCAGCATTAACTCTTTGAGGTTGTTGAGTGATCAGTTTGGCGACGGAGGAATATATCTGATAGCCGACATGATTGAGAAGTTAGGTGGCGACCTGCGCATGAAGTGGGAGGATTCTTGAGGCAGCACGGATGACTTTCCAACGTATGATGAACTAGAGAAATTCTTAAATCATCAAATTGGTGTGCTGGAGTCGATCGCCGTGAAGCCCAATAAGCAGATCATCAACAAAGCAAAAGTCGGCCATGAATGCTTCCGTGAAGTGAAAGAGACAGTGCAACTACTGCGGACAAGATCACTCAATACATCGCTGTGAAGAATTTCGGAATCTCAGCGTGCAAGAGCGCAGCAAGGCACGCAAAGCGAGAAAACTCTGTGTGAATTGCTTGGTTAGAGAACACGAATTGAGAGACTGTAGATGCAAAATAGTCTGTCAGAAGTGTGCCAAGCAACATCACACGTTATTACACTTTGATGTACAATCCAAGGACAAGAATAGTCCCCAGGAGGCGGATAATCCAAAAGTGAACACGAATGCCACACAAGGCAACCAAGGAGCGTCTAGCTCCGCCGTGGCGCATCACGCAGTGCCAGGACAATCGGAAGTAATGCTAGCCACTGCATTGGTGCGAGTAGTGTCACCATGTGGCCAACTTGCAACAATTCGCGCTCTGATCGACAGCCTCTTCGTCTGCCCAAAAAAAGAACGGACATCAAAATCAACGGATTGCAGGGAACCCAAACAAGCTCGCCTCGATTCTCAACCTGGTTTGAAGTGACTAACAGACAAACTGGCGATCACAAAGTTTGGGTGCATGCATATGTGCTCCAACGCATAACGGCGTATAAGCCCAAAAGGTTTCAGCCTCAGCTGCATAGCGAGCTGAGGGACCTTATTCTAGCCGACCCAGATCCCGCCAAAGATAGAAGAATAGACCTCTTTGTTGGGTGCTGACGTCCTGGGAACCATCGTCCAAGACGGAGTGATAAAGCTGGCGAACTCACAAGTCATAGCACAACGCACGTGCCTTGGGTGGATTCTGTCAGGGCCAGTCGACCCACAAGCAAACCCTCGCTCCATCACGGTGCAACACGCCATCAATGAACTTCCAGCTCTGTTGCAACGCTTTTAGGAGATGGAGGAAGCCACACAGAAGCCACCTCTCTCAGAAGAGGACGAGCTCTGTGAGAAGCTCTTTCGGGAAACAACCCTTAGAGATGAAACCGGACGATTTACCGTCCACTTGCCCTTTAAATCAGAAGAGGTGAAGCAAAGTCTCGGAAAGTCGAGACACATTGCCGCAGCGCAATGGAAGCGCGTCGAAAATCGGCTAAATAAAATCCCAGACGCTCGTAAACAGTACGATGATGTATTAAAGGAGTACATAGCATTACATCACATGAAGGAGATTGACGCACCGGATCCATGTCAGAATGACTATGTTTATCTTCCACATCATGCTGTTATCAAAGAAGACAGTCTCACCACCGCTGTGCGCGTGGTCTTCAACGCATCAAGCCCCACCGAGGGAGGAGTCTCGCTCAATGATACACTGTACACTGGACCCAAGCTCCAGAATGACATCGCAGATGTCATAACAAGGTGGCGCGTGCACAAGTTGGTATACATGGCGGATGTCTCCAAGATGTACCGACAGATTCAAGTACACGAGGAACACCAACGTTTTCAGTGAATCTTGTGGCGTGAGGCAAACAGCGGTGCAGTCAAATCATACAAATTGAAAACTGTCACCTTCGATACTAAGCCTGCACCTTATTTGGCAAATAGGGTAGTCAAGGCCATCATCGAAGAACACAGTGCGGAGTACCCGCTCGCAGTGGAGCCATTAAGTCAATGCACATATGTTGACGACGTGTTCTTCGAGGCAGACACTAAACAAGAAACTCAGGAAATTAGAGAGCAAATTGATGCCATGCTACGGCGGGGAGATTTGGTGCTGCGTAAGTGGTCAGCCAACGACCAAAGTTTGCTGCCCCGAGACTCTGAGGATGCAACAGAATTCCACCTCGATCCAGACAGCGAGGGGGACAAGAAGGGGGACAAGCTTGGCCTCGCGTGGTCACCACGCTTTCGCAGTCAAAGTCAGTCCCATCGACACCAGCAAAGTGACCAAGCGGATAATCTTATCGAATATAGCAAGAATATGCGATCCGTTGGACTAGGAGTCACCATTTGTAATTCGCACCAAAATGCTTATGCAGGCGCTGTGGCTGACAAAAACAGACTGGGATCAAGAAGATTTGCCAGCAGATGTTGTCACCGAGTGGATGTCACTCGCAACGGAACTGGAAGAATTAGCACAGAACGCAGGACCTAGATTCATAGGGACAGGAAGTCTACAAGCTCGCACCCGACTGGTAGGTTTCTCAGATGCATCAAAACGGGCTTAATCGGCAGCTATATATTTATACATCGAGTATCCAACTGGAGAAACTAAATCGCATTTGGTGCGGACGAAAAGCAAAGTGGCCCCGCTCAAAACACAATCGATCCCACGATTGGAGCTCTGTGGAACAGTAGAGCTCGCTAAACTTATGGAAACAATGCAAGCTGCATGGCTTGCGAAAATAGACGCGATTGAGTGTTTCACAGACTCAAGAATCGTCTTAGACTGGATTGCGAAACACGCAGCAACGTGGAAAACCTTTGTAGCCAACCGGGTTGCGCAAGTGCAGACGGAACTCCCGGAAGCCACATGGAGGCACGTTCCTTCGAAGCACAATCCGGCGGATCTCAACTCTAGAGGCATGAAAGCTCATGAGTTGCGGGAATTCAACCTTTGGTGGCACGGCCCAGACCTGTCACAGATTCCATCCTTGGAGCCCAGCCCCACAGAACTGGAAGAAAAGGACAAAGAAGTCACTCGAGAAACCAGTCACCAATGCTATGCACACCACGAGACAACGGAAACACTACTAACGTACATTACCAAGCACTCGTCATGGGACAAACTTCTCCGAGTGCTGGCGTACGTATATAAATATTTAGAAAGACTGCGCAGTAGATCTCAATCAGAGCACAGGGTAAATGAGTCACAGAAACTGGCCGAACAACATGCGTTTCGAACACAGTTGGAAGTAGTCAAAATGGCGAAATCTGCATTTAGACTGGAACGAGAACGCATTGACCAAGCCCGCACTCATGTGTTTCAAGTACTGCAGAGACTGGCTTTTCCAAACGAACTGCGAGCTTTGCGCAAGCAAAGCCCCGTTGGGAAAGGATCAAGTCTCTATCAACTATGTCCTATCCTGAACCCAAATAGAGTAATGCGAGTCGGAGGACTCCACAACACACTACTAAGTTATGAGCAACAACACCCGGCGATCTTGCCAGCAAATCAGGTGATGTACCGCTTGATCCGTCACTACCACCTCAAAGCGCTACACGGAGGTGTGCAGCTTACTCTGGCAATGCTGCGAGAGCACGTGTGGGTGGTGCATGCTCACAACAACGTTAAAACAGTTATAAATAAGTGTGTCATCTGCGTGACGCAACGCGCGAGAGTGAGCCAGCAAATGAACCCGCTGCCCATGGAAAGATGCTCACAATCGCGCCCCTTTTCACATGTGGGGGTGGACTACTCCCTCCATTCCACCCCTGAGGGTGGAATGGTCCATTCAGCATGAAAGCATCCTCAGGACGAGGACATAAAACCCACGAGGTGTGGGTGGCACACTTTGTGTGCTTTGCCACTCGAGCGATACACCTTGAAGTGGTGAATGACTACACCGCGGCAGCATTCTTGGCAGCGTTTAAGTGCTTTACAGCACGCCGCGGCCTGCCGAGTGAAGTGTACAGCGATAGGGGTACTACTTTTCAGGGCGCAAACTCTGACATGCGCAAAATGTATCAAGCTCTGATCGATGACCCAGAGGTACACGACACTTTGGCCATGGATGGAGTCCAATGGAAATTCATTCCGCCTCATGCACCACACCAAGGTGGCTTGTGGGAAGCTGGTGTGCGAGCATTTAAACACCACTTCCGAAGAGTCTTGGGCACGTTTACTCCTTTATGGGATGAACTAAGGACGATCTTGTGCCAAATTGAGGCTTGCCTCAATTCTCGGCCGATCACGCCTCTGAACGACGATTCTTCAGAGGAGCCAGCTCTCACTCCGGGACATTTCTTGGTAGGGACGAATCTCGAGGCTCTCCCAGAGCCAAGCCTCAGGAGAATCAACGAGAACTTACTGACCAGATGGCAGACAACCGAAAGGATGGTGCAGGCATTTTGGACGAGATGGAAGAGAGAATACCTTCAACTGTTGCAGGTTCGAACCAAGTGGCAAACAGAAGAAGATAGCATCAAAGTCGGAGATGTGGTGTTGCAACAGGACGTTAACCGCCTACCAACTGACTGGGGACTTGCAAGAGTTCTGAAAGTCACTACGGGCAAGGACGACTTAGTCAGGGAAGTCCGGATTAAATTTAAGGACACCACTCTTACAAGACCTATCACTGCACTGTGCAAACTCCCTGTCACCTAGATGAATGCAAGCTCAAGATCCTTCCTGCTATCATACACAATTCAGTTCATTACTCGTTCACTATTTTGTTCTTTTTTTTGTTGTTGTTCAAACACAAAACTGTACACCACCCTTCAATTATTATAAAATGCACGTACTGATTCATGCCAAACAGCCACAATCGTTTTCTCCACAAGCTTTTCCTCTCATGCAAAACCAGCCCACACCATGTCTCTCAAAAGAAAGAATGATCCATGTCGGTTTTAGATGAGTGGCCGTTCGGACCTTCTGGAGCTGGAGGCGAGCAAGTCGCTTTATGAGGAAGAAGCTTGCTGGTGCTATGAGGCCTTCCAGAAGTGGGCCTTTGTGAAGGAGTGGATGCGCCACCTGGATGACTTCACGGGGCCAAATCAGGACTGTGTCAACACTCCAACACCAAAATTCGAAGAACGGCTGCAGAGCCGCGTAATTGAGAGAAGAGGCGACGCAGTGCGCCATAATCTCTTTTTTTTGTCTCACGTTTATTTTAAGGTATTTTGTTTAAGTCTTTTTTTTTATGAGTTTTTATGACAGGCAAAAGTTTGATATATTAATTTTGGTCTAATTTATTTGGTCATCCCGTTGCTTCACCGGTCAGTTCACCACCCTTAAATAAAATACAGTCCACTTTTTTCATTACTCAAAAACAGAGAGTTATCGTCAAATTATATTATAATCAAATTTTTTAATATTCTGAAAATTTTGAAGAACAGGTGTTGCATTTTTTTGGAGAAAGAACTAAATTGCACGTTCAAAACTTTTTTAATGTTTCTGTTGTGCCCGATGGTTTGGGCCAAGTACTAGATAAATTTTAGCAGACCATTCAACGGTTGGGAGTACATAACAAAATTTTGTTTTTGAAAAAAATGTTGTGTAGATTAAAGGATATCAGGATATCAGAATAATAGATTACAGGATATCTTGCATTGTTGCTACTAAGATAGAAATAAACCACACAATATTCGTCACAAAATTTGTTTACATAACATTATTTAACATTACACATATACAAAAATGAAATTTTATCACATGTATTTTGGCTGATATATTCTTTAAAATATATTAAAGAAAAACCAGAAGACACGGTATAGAGTCTGTGGACAAATATTAAAAAAAATTGGCAGAATTGTTTATAAAACAACTAGATTTTGCGTTCGTTAGAATCATAGCACCGAGCTGATGAAACAAAAATTTAAAATCGATAATATATGATTTAAAAATGTTTTTAAATTTTGAGTTTTGAATTGCAAGTTATCGAAATTTTCGTAATATAAAAATTTCTTAAATTTTTGAAATTTATGAAATTTTCAAGTTTTTTTTCTTTTTTTTTTTTACCTTCTTAGACTGAATCATGAAAGGCCTTCTTTTATAAAAACTAGAGAGCTTTTTTCTTGTCAAGGGTAAGCAAATGCATTAATGCAGTCCCCAGTGGTGTGTCTCTCATGACTAGAGTCTGGAGAATGAAAAAACCCGATTGCTTAGTGCGCTTTATGGGCACACTGGGTTCTTGATCGTTTCTCACCTAATGACAAACTCACTCGGAGAGCCACGCGAACGCGACCCCTTACGAGACCATATTACTCACCTCGCTATCGTCATCGACCCGATGGACAAGTGCGCCCATCGAGCGGGTATGATGTATTGACGTTCGTAACTTGACACTACAAATGCGAACAAAAGGAAACCACGCCAAGACTAATCTAGCCCTGACACCATGCGACAGAGTATCATACTCTATCAATAGGTGACCGGGAAAGACAGCTCTACATGGTACTCGTTAAAGAAACATTGCACTGACGTTTAAATATTCCTTCTAGTAGCAATGATCCCTGATGCTGGTGTGCTTCTGACATAAGCAACTTATTGGAGAATTTTAATCATACATTAGTTACTGATCTAAATAATTCATACTTCCGACCAGCATCAAGGGTGCCCACCTTCACCCACTGACTCGGGATCCGCAGGGACGCCATCTCCTGAGACTGTTTTTAAGACGTTCGAACAGCCCCCCTACGGCATGGCTCAACTATCAATTCTGTGATCTTCTGTCTTCTCTTCTACGATCCCTTTGTTCAAATTGGAGTCTCTTAATTATTCTCGATGCCATATCCGCCACCGCCGTCCAGTTGCTGTCGTGTAGAATCATTAATCTGACGAGGTTCTCTGGTGTGATCCGGGTTTGGAGTTGCTGATCCAGCGTTACTCGCTCATCATTTAAATGGGGGCACTGAAAAAATATGTGCTCCATTGACTCCTCGTTTTCATCGCAAGCGACACAGATTGGTGACGTGACCAGACCGAACCTCGCCAGGTATGATCTAAAGCATCCATGACTATTGAAGAGCTAGGTAAGATAAAGATCTACATCTCCATGCTTGCTCAGAGTCCACGCTAAGATATCCAGGATAAAGATGTGGGTCCATTTGCCATCAGTGGATGAATCCCACCGACGTTACCACATCTCCATTGTACGGCTTCTCCCTTCACTCAGAATAGGCGTACTCGTCTCACCGGACAGGGTCCGCCTGCGACGGTATATCCTGGCACGTTCGTCTGACAGGAGATCGACTGGTGTCATGCCACTATGCAAGCTGCATTGCCACATACTGTGCGATATGCACAGGCGACGCGTAGAGCATTTCTCCGGTGGACTTTGGTCATCTTATGTGCGCATAAAGCGAGTAGACGTCTTTGCCTCAGACAAGACCCTCCAATGTTTGGCATAATGCGTGACAGTACTCCAGTAACTTTCGATGCTCTATGGCTAACTTTTTACAAGTGGTCGTTGAAACACAGCTTGGCATCGATCTGTACGCCGCGATATCTAAGAGAGGTCTTTGACATTATTTCACAGTTTCCGACGGCCAGGATGATAGTTTCCCTGATTATTCTCCCTGTCACAAGAACAGTCTCCGTCTTGTGATCTGCCAGTTGTAAGCCCAAGATCGTCGTTCTAACAATAACCAAATTTACGTAAACTGTCGTTCGCTGGTTTGATTATCGATGCATCACAGGCGCTGGCAATGAAAAATCATACTGTCAGGTGGGCCCTCCAGTTGTACGTTGCCTCCATCATAACAGTGAACGCAGGACCATCGAAAGAGCGCTGATTCCAAGTATCTCACCTCGAACGCAGTGTTGATCGACCTTGAACGTCTGACACTTTGAAGATGATTCCTTGGTGATCACTGTGCGTATAATTGTCCTTGATTTTCCACGATATAACTCGTGTCACCAGATTATCTACCAGATTTGCATGCTCTCGCAACATGGCCAAAGCCAAGACATTTGTGACACATTTGTAACACTTCTTCAGACTATTTTTTTCTCTAATTCGGCTAATAACCCAGCCTATTTCACATCGATAGTGAAAACTCATTCATTTTATGTTAATAAGTGTGCGGAAAAGTGGTTTTTACTTAAGTGGTAAGCATAGATGATCGTAGCGCTACTGTCGCGCTAAGGATTTCACTATCTTTGAGGGTGATATATATTAATTTTCATTTCACTCAAAGGTCATCTCACTTGAGAGAAGTTAGCATTTTTGTACAGATTTCAACTCTTGACATTCTCGGTATTGTCCTCAATGTTGAAAAAGACGTTGTATATTTACGACAAAACTGACATCGGAAACTGCAACGAACCTTCACTTTCTTTGCTAATAATTTCAAACATTATAAGCCAAAGAAGGTTAAAGTTCTTGAACCAGAGCAAATAAAAAAACTTTATAGACAAAGCTCCCGACAACAAATATTTAGCTATAAAAGTGACAAAATTAAAATTGAAAATATAAGATTTTATCTATAATAAAAAAAATTATCGCCGCTGTTTTCATAATGATGCTGCTGTTATCATAATGATTAGAATAATATATTTAAAGAACATATTAGCTTTAGAAAAACAAAACAAATTGTCTACCTATATTAAAAAAAGTTTTGGAAAAAAAAGGAAGAAGAATAAAGCAGAAAGAATGAAGAAGGATAAGTAAGAAAAAATGAGGGTAAACAAGAAAAAAGAAGAAAGAAGAATAAGCAGAAAGAATGGAGAAGGATAAAGAAGGAAAAATGAGGGTAAAAAAAATGCCAAAAACAAGATAAAGGATGATAAAAGGTGGAAAATTTGAAAAGTAGGATGAAGAAGAGAAAGAAATAGAACAAGAATAAAAGAAAGACAGTAAAAGGAATTTAAAGAATAAAAAATGAGAAAAGAAGAGAAGGAGCAAGGAAATATAAAGATCAAAAAAGAAAAGAATTATGCATAGAAAAAAGGTGAGAAAATGGAGAAAAAAGGATAAATGAGGAAAAGAAAGAAAAAAAACAATTAATTATTTTATTTATCGAACCCAGTTAAAGGTTTTAATGTCAATTTTTTTTTTAATTATATCACAAGTCTCGTTCTTCACGATTGAAACATGTATTAATGCTTCTCACTGCTAGATGTCGCACAAGTCTTTCAGAGTTAAAACTTTTTGCAATGCCTGGAACCCTTTATTCTGATGTTCCGCCAAAAACCCCTCATTCTGTTTATTGTGCTAGATGTAGTAGGACGCACTTTTTGATAATATTTGAAAATAACTGTTCTTATCTATTAAGAAGAAAGAGCTAAGGGAAAAAATCGCGCGATTGGCGGCGCAAAATTCGACAAACCAAAGTGAGGTTAAGGTACAAACCACCGCACAAATTCATAGGGTTGACAATCGCAATGATGATCCTCCTGTTCCAAGTAAGTAAAATAAAACGGGAAATAAAAGGAACCGACCATTCGGGATAATCTCGAATTAATATTGGCGGTTATTTCTTTCTAGACCCCCCACTTGTGGTCGACCATAAAGAAATTGTTACAGCTGGTAATAACACCCTTTCGGACAAAGAGGAGTTTTTGAAAAAGACGGTGGTGACTTTTTGGCCAAAATTGATTTAAAAAATGCCTATTTTTCTATACCAGTTGACAATGATGTGAATTCGTTTGCATTCCCTTTGGTTTAAACATAGCTCCCTGGCTTTTCGCCAAAATATTGAAACCGGTCATCAGTTTTTTGAGGAAAAAAGGGTTTCGTTCGGTTATTTATCTGAACGATTTATTGTGTTTTGGCAAAACGGAACTTGAATGTAGGGCTAATGTAAAAAAGCAGCACCGAACTTTTGAACAGTCTAGGTTTTACTGTAAATTTAAGAAAAACGACATTCGAACCAGTGCAAAAACTAGGTTTTAAGAAAAACAAAGTTTTTAGGAATTATCTACGATTTAGTCATCATGTCCATAATCTTATCTGATGAAAAAAAAAGAGGTGTTAGAACGATTGTTTATTGTAAAATTAAGAAATTTGCTAGTATGATCGGGTTACTCAATTTTTGTTGCCAAGCGATAAAATACTGCCGTCTGTATTTGAAACCGCTCGAGAGGGTGAAATTAAAAAACGCAAACTGGGCCTATTTTGACGCTATTATGGACTTGCCGAACGAGCTGCAACCTTGTTGGCAATGGTAGCGGATTATAATCTCCACTGCGTATGTTTCTATCGATCTCGATAATATTTAAAATACTGATGAGACGGGATTGCAATTTAAAGAGGAATTTATGCAATTTAAACGAACTCTGGCCGACATTACTGAGAAGCAAGTGTTTGACAGAAATTAAGTAAAGCAAAGAGTTACAGTTTTGGTTTACTCTAATGTTACTGAGACACATAAAATCCCTTTAATCGTGATTGGATCGAGCGAGAATCCTCGCTGCTTCTGTGAAAAATGCGTTGCATTTTTACCACACATCAAAACAAGAAAACTAGAGAAAATAAAAGTAACCTACATATATTTTTCAGAGTACGCTTAACCGAGATTATTTGGACAATATTTTGTTATAAAATTATTTGTTACATATTTTTTCTCCTATTAGATAACGCGCCAATACACTCAACAACCGCTAAATTCAACCCAATCAACAGTCCTGTGCGGTATTTTTCTTGCCTCCAAACGTAACTTCTCTCATCCAGCCAATGAACCAAAGAGTCATTTCCACTCTCAAATTGAAGAATTGAATTGAATACACTACCCTATCATTGCTTAGGAGAACGTTTCCACGAGAACGCTAAGGAACTCGTGGAAAAATTTGATTAATTTTGATTTATCACTCCAGGATGAAAATGAAAGAAGAAGTGATCTCCTTGAGTACATGAATATGTTACTATGTCTAATATGTCTATGTTAATATGTCTGAATTTATTGCAAATGATGCTAAAATTTATGTACATCATGACAATCATATTCCTACGTGGAAGCTACAAAAAGATGATGAAATTTTAAATCTACATGCTAACTTGTCTCTTGACGCTGCACAAGATTCAAATGACAGCTGCATTGATTGCGACGACGAAATTGAGCAAGCCGATCTTCTAGATCCATCGACATCGGACGCTGTCAATGCGTTAACAATCAAATCTGAATAGTGAAAGAGGCAAGCTTCAGTAAGCAAAAATGATTCATATGCGATTCGCAGACCAAGGGTTACAATTATGGCTACTAAAATGCGAGAAAGTATGAAGGAATAATAGAAAAAATCGCAGTGGTCGATTTTGGATTGTAAGTGTGTATTAGAAGATAATTTGTAACTTATTATAATTTCAATTTTGATTAATAATGTTGAAAATTTATTTAAAACAAAAGTTATATCTAATAGAATTTAAACCTGATTTTATTTTATATTTGATAAAAATATAAAATATGATAGAAAATAAATATTTTTTCCAAAAACTAACAAAAACTAAAACGTTGTTGCGTTAATTGATCGAATTTTGTTGCGTTAGTCGAATGGTTGCATTAAGAGATGTTGCGATAAGGGGAAGTCGAGTTTACCTCTAATTACTATCAAAATCAGTGGTGGATTGCCCTAGTAGTAAACTAAGCACGTGGTTAGGATGGAAAATATTTTGAGGCAGAAAATTTTTTTAATATTTAGAAATATTTTAATATAAATAATTTAAAATTTATAATTACAAATAATAAGAAAAAGATACAAAAATTTTCTTGAACATTAAATGTTTGAATGTTAGCGCCTAAAGGCGATAAATGAGGGTCGGTGTTTTCGAAAAGGTACTGTGTAAAATATAACAATCAAAATATTAAATACAATAGGACCTTATCGCAATTTTCGAAAACACCGATCCTCATTTATTACTTTAAAAACTACCAACTAGAGTGACTAGTTGTTTAATTAAATGTCCTGACCTTAAATCGCTCGTTAAGTTTCGAAATATTTTTCTCAAAAAGAAGAAAAAAGAACAAGAGAAAAAATGAGCATTTCAAGAGGAATTTGTAGAGAAACAAATGAGAGACGCAAAGAAAAAACCCAGCGGAACAGAGAATCGCAAACGAACTCGTGAAATAGACAAAAAAAGCAAGAGAATATAATTCCGAAACTGTAAAGTTTTTTTCGACATTATAATCATTAAATTTATTTTTTCGACGACTCACGACGTCTGCAATCCTGAGGCAAGTAGTAGTTCCTTACTAGATCCCATTCTGAACGAACCTGATCCAAATCCTACTTCTGTTACTGGTAAATTTAACTGAAATTTTTCATTTATTTGCCAAGCTGATGGCACTGATGGTACAGTCGATGATGATGGTCACTTGAAAGAGGTTCAAGTCGCCTCTGATATGTTCCAAAAGGACCCTGCTTTTTGAACCAGTAATGAAAAGACACGAGATTAAGCGGCAAACTATTGGTTTTCAGAATCGGAGCGAAAACATCGGAAAAAAATCCAAGAACATGGATAATGTATTCTGAAAGTACTTGCAATGTATACTGTGGTCCTTGTCTTCTTTTTAATGATGATTCACAATTTGAATCAAGAAGGTGTCAGTGATATGCATGTACGCGAATATATCATATGAAACTTTGGTAATCCACAAAATTTGCGAAATAAAATTAAAAGAACGTGCGATTGTTGCGAACCGGATTGATAAAAATTTAGTTACTCAAGTAAAAAACGAAGTTTCTTATTGGAAAAATATATTTATGAGAGTGCTTTCCGCAATAAGATCATTAGCTGTCAGAGATTCTTGCTTTTAGAGATCTAGTCGCAATAGAAATTATTGTATGCTTTTGGCATTAATCCCAGAATTCGATTCTTTTCTTGCAAGTCATAAAGTAAGATACGATAATAGCGGTCACGTTTCTTACCTATACTTCCATTTTGCGACGAAGTGATTAAAATTATGGCTTCAAAAAATCAAAAAGTAATTTCTGGCGAAATTAAATCAGCGAAATACTTTTCAATTATTTCAGATTCTACGTTCAGTGTTTCGCATGTAGACTAATTTAGTAGACGTCATTCCGTGTTCAGCGTATTCTCTCAATTTAATTGAATGTTGTCGAGAAGATTGATTCAAGAAAATTAATTTACTCGTGCAATTTGTCCGTTAAATTTACCCGCGTAATTTACCTGTGTAATTCGCCTGTTTAATTTACGCGTATTATTTACATGTATTATTTATCCGTGTAATTTACCGGTTTATTTTACCCGCGTAATTTACCTTTGTAATTCGCCTGTTTAATTTACGCGTATTATTTACATGTATTATTTATCCGTGTAATTTACCAGTTTATTTTACCCGCGTAATTTACCTTTGTAATTCGCCTGTTTAATTTACGCGTATTATTTACATGTATTATTTATCCGTGTAATTTACCGGTTCATTTTACCCGTGTAATTAATTCGTGTAATTGACCAATTTAATTAACCCGAGTAATTTACCCGAGTAATTTATCGGTTCTATTTACTTATGAATTCACAAGTGTAATTTACCCGTGTTAATTGATTATGTACTTCTTTGGTGAAAATTGTACTTTACCTGTGTAATTTACCTATTGAATTTACATGTGCAATTCATCCGTGTACTTTACCTGTTACATTTACCCGTGTTATTTACCTGTTACATTTAGCCGTGTTATTTACCTGTTACATTTACCCGTGTAAATTACCTGTTCAATTTACCCGTGTAATTTACTTGTTTAATTCACCCATGTAATTCACTCGTGTAATTTACCCTGCGTAATTCACTTGTCTAGTTTACCCGTGTATTTTTCTCGTTACATTTACCTGTTAAATTTACCCACGTATTTTACATGTGTTAATTTACTCGAATATTTTACCTGTTTAATCTACCTGTGTAATTAACTCATGCAATTCACCCGTGTAATTCGCCCGAGTGATATACCTGTTTAATTTACTCGTGTTACTTGCCCGTCTCATTTACATGCGTTATTTAACCGTGTAATTCACCCGTGTCATTTACCCGTGTCATTTACATGCTTTATTTAACCGTGTAATTCACCGGTTTATTTTACCCGTGTAAGTCATCCGCGTGTATTTTACCAATTTACATTACCCGTGTAATTCACCCGTGCCATTTACATATGAATTTACGCGCGCCATTTACGTATGAATTTAACCGTGTAATTTACCCGTGTAAATAAACTGTGTAATTCTCTTGTGAAATTTGTATTTTACCTATTTAATCACCTGCATAACTTACCCGTGTAATTTTCATTTAATTTATTCGTGTAATTCACTCGTATAATTTATCTGTGTAATTTACTTGTCCAGTTTACCCGTGTATTTTTCTCGTGTAATTTAGTTTTTCTTTACTCGTGTATTTTACCTGTTTAATTTACCCGTGTAAATTAATTGTGTAGTTTACCTGTAGAAATTACCTCTTATGATCCTACTTTCTTTTTGCCCTTCAAAAATGTCGCAAAAATAAGGCGGAAACAGCGGCGATGATTTTTTTTACTATAGGGAGACTATAGGAAGATATATAATTATAATGAATAAATAATAACATTGTCCAGATTATTTGGCCAGATCATTTCTCTAGATTTGGATAAAAAAATGTCCCCCCTCCAGTCACGACGCAGCGGCGACAATTTATTTTAATATAGGGAGATTAATTATTTGTACAATTTTTTTCTGCTTTTATACATCGTTGAAAAATTCTAATGAACTTTTTGGAAAAACATTCTCACACTCTCAAACATCTTTTAAATACAAGGAAGTCGGCCCGCCCGCCCAACTTGTTTGACTCATTTTCCAATGTAATTGAAGCATTAGATAGCTTAAATGAAGATTTGAATCAAGATCCATAAACGAGATGCGAAAAAAAGGTCGATGAATTGCACAAATTGGAAACCACGTTTATCCCAAGTAAAAATTTGACTAGACTTTGCCCAGTTCAAAATAGGCACTAGCCAGACCTTTACTAGTTTATCTAGTCTAGAAAAATCTGACAAGAGACTGACTCGTTTCTGGTCTGTCATAACTGGAGTCAAGTACGACTCAGTAAAGTCTAGCTAGATACTGGCCAGTCAATTACAAATAGATTTTCTACTGAAAAAACTATGCAAGATTTATTGCTAGAAAAACTATCGGAAACTTAGCTAGTTCTTTCAGGCTAGATTCTGCCACGAATCTGACCCGTATTTAAAAAAATTATTTTTAATAGAAAAAAATATAATGATAGTTTATTTTAACATTGTAAATAAAAATTTGC